>JAPMOQ010034576.1:1179813-1219969 GCA_026543055.1 Argiope trifasciata
CACACACACACACACACACACACACACACACACACACACACACACACTGAAATGACAAAAGTCATGGGATAGCAATATGCAAATATACAGATGGCAGTAGTATCGCAGCGAAAAAGTATAAATGCGCAGTTCGTTTTCCAGAGCTTTCATTTGTGTTCAAGTTATTCATATTAACAGGTTTTCGTGATTTATGGTGGCACGACGAGAATTAACAGACTTTGAACGTAGAATGTTAGTTGGAGCTAGACGCATGGGTCATTCCATTGCGGATATCGTTAGTGCACTCAACATTCCGAGATCCACAGTATCAAGAATGTGCCGAGAGTATGAAATTTCAGGCATCACATCCCATCATGGACAGCGCAGTGAGCGACCACCTGCACTTAACGACCGAGATCGCCGACGTCTGTGTAGAATGGTCAATATTAATAGACACGCAACACTTCGTCAAATAACTGCAGGAATCAATATGGGACGTGCGAGGGACGTGTCCGATAGGACTGTGCGGCGAAATTTGTCTTCCTTGGGCTATGACAGCAGAAGACCAACTAGAGTGCCTTTACTGACAGCACGACATCGCCTGCAGTGACTCTTTTGGGCTCGTGAGCATATCGACTGGTCCCTAGACCAGTGGAAAACCATGGCGTTGTCAGATGAGTCACGATTTCAGTTGTTACGAGCTGATGGTAGAGTTCGAGTGTGGCGCAGACCCCACGAAGCCATGGACCCAAACTGTCAGCAAGGCACTGTTCAAGCTGGTGGTGGCTGCATAATGGTGTGGGCTGTTTTTAGATGGCATGGACTCGGTCCTCGGGTGCAAATGAACCGATCGTTGACTGGAAATGGTTATGTTCAGCTGCTTGCAGATCACTTGCAGCCATTCATGGACTTCACGTACCCACAAAACGATGGGATTATTATGGATGACAATGCGCCATGTCACCGGGCCAGAACTGTTCGCGATTGGTTTGAAGAACATTCTGGACAATTCCAGCTCATGATCTGGCCACCTAGATCGCCCGATATAATTCCCATCGAGCATTTATGGGATATCATCGAAAGGTCCGTTCGTGCACAAACTCCTGCACCATCCACACTTTCACAATTATGGACGTCTATGCAGACAGCATGGCTCAATATTCCTGCAGAGGACTTCCAACGACTTGTGGACTCCATGACACGTCGAGTTGTTGCACTTCGCCGGGCAAAAGGAGGACCGACACGATATTAACAGTCATCTCATGACTTTTGTCACTTCAGTGTATACACTGATGGAAAAAAAAATCCCAACACTAGGAAGGAGCTGTGCTAGATAAACGAAATTTGGTAGGCGTGTTAATACATCTGAAAGATGACGTCGATTCAAATTTCGAGCTACGCGCGTAAGTGTGGCACTAGTAGCGACACTATGGACATGCAAATGAGGTTTGCTTTAAATAAGCGCTGAAAGGTTCGTGATCGTTATATACAGTTGAGATTTGACGCAGTGGTTAATGTTATTCAAGGATGCCTCTGAGAAGACGAAGAAGCCATTATCAACAGCTCACTGAGTTTGAACGAGGTCGTGTTGTAGGGCTACGAGAAGGTGGGCTTTCTTTCCGCGATATTCCTGAAAGACTTGGCAGGAATGTATCCACTGTGCATGAGTATTGGCGGCAGTGGTCAAGGGAAGGTACTGCCTCAAGAAGACCAGGTTCCGGACGGCCACGTGGTACTACTGAGAGGGAAGACCGTCGTATTCGGTGTATGGCTGTGACTATTCGGTGTATTGTACTGCGTCTGAAGCTGAAATTCGAGCTGCAGTTGGCATCACAGTGACACAGCGAACTGTTACAAATCGGTTACTTCAAGGACAGCTCCGAGCCAGGCGCCCTGTACAGTGCTGACTCCAAACCACTGCCGTTTGCGACGTGAGTGGTGTCAAGCTAGAGCTCATTGGAGGACGGAGTGGAGATCTGTTGTGTTTCCTGATGAAAGCCGGTTCTGCCTTGGTCGCAGTGATAGCCGTTTGTTGGTTAGAAGGAGGCCAGGTGAACGTCTGCTAGTGACCTGTCTGCGGCCTAGAAATGCAGAGCCTACTCCTGGAGTTATGGTTTGGGGAGCAATTTCGTATGACAGCAGGAGCACTCTTGTGGTTATCCCACGCACCCTGACCGCAAATTTGTACTTCAGTCTAGTGATACAACCTGTTGTGCTACCATTCATGAACAGCATTCAAGGGGGTGTATTCCAACAGGATAACGCTCGTTGTAATCCAACGCTCATACCGCTGTTGTAACCGAACATGCTCTACAGAGTGTCGGCATGTTGCCTTGGCCAGCTAGATCACCAGATCTTTCTCCAGTCGAGGACGTATGGGATATCATTGGACGACAACTCCAGCGTCATCCACAACCAGCATTAACCGTCCCTGCATTGACCGCCCAAGTGCAACAGGTATGGAACTCCATCCCACAAACTGATATCCGACACCTGTACGACACAATGCATGCACGTTTGCATGCTTGCATTTAAAATTCCGGCGATTACACCGGTTACTAATGTACCAATATTTAACATTTGAAATGGCTCTTCTCGCCAATGGCTCTACCTGTGATCTTGAATTTTAATCAATTAAATATGTTACCTAGACAAATGTATTCCAAAAATTTCATTACTGTACAATAATTTTTTCTTCGCGTTGAGATTGTTTGATTGTTTCCATCAGTGTATATATATATATTCTTATAATAAAGCTCAATGTGTGTGTGTGTGTGTGTGTGTTGGCGCTCTACAGGCCAGACCGTTGGACCTACACCTACCAAATTTGGTACATGTATACCTTGGAGGTCCGGAATGTGCACCTAGGGACCGTTTTTTCGAATTTTTAATTAGAATTTGAATTAATTAAAATTTAAACGAAATTTCGACGTTTTTCCGCTGTAACTTCCGAAAATATGATCGCATAAACATGATTTTTACATCAATTTAAAGATTAAAAAATTAGCCTTCTAATGGTTATCAGTGTTTTAATGTATGACTTAAGCTTCTATTTTTAACGATTTTAAAGAAATATTTTAACCATGTTTTTTTAGCACGTGACTGGATAAAATAAAAGAATGCCGGAAGTTCAAATAAAAAAAATTATCATCACAAAATAAATATAAAGAAATGCAACCTTCGACACGTGACTAAATAAAATAAAAGAAATATAAAATGTTATATTTTCTTTAAAAAAATAAATCGAAGCAAAGGTTTCTACAATCGTTTGCAATATCTATATCATTAACTCAATAAATCTTTATTTACGGTAAACCTGATTGAATTTAGACAGGATATGCATTGAAATCCCGACTCAATGGCATATTTATGTAATCGTTTGCAATATCTGTATCATTAATTTACTTTTTTTCCCTTTCTCGCTTTGTTTAAAAAACATATTTAATATTTTGGCAACATCATCGAAATTTTTTAAAAAATATTTTGGAAGCATAACCGATGGTTAAAACTGACTGATTTATAAAATTAAAGAATATTATTAAGAAAAGGTGTACTTTTAGAATTTTCCGTCCATCATCTGAAAGAAAATATTAATTTCAGGTCAATCAATGCTCGGAATTACTTCAAGGCTAATGAATAGTGATTTAATTGAAAATTTTAGAACGCTTTACTCATGGCGAACCAGCTGGTCGCCAAAGGCGGCTAGTATATAATATTTATGTATTCTTTTGTAATGATATAGTTGAATTAATAATTTTTTAACAAAAATAGTGCAACATTTTTTTGTACTCTAATATTTCCGGATGCAGCAAAAAAACGCTAGAATCTTAATAAATTTTTAATTAAAATTTCAAATCTATAGAATTGGCTCTCCTGAAACTTTCTCGCATACTCTATAATAAAACTGTTACCTCAGAGAACGACTTACATAGTATTAACATACGATAGCTACGAAATATTAACGTCTAGCTTGAATTCAGCATTTTTACTGAATATGTTGTGTTTCCATGGCGAGTTATTTGTAGGTTAATCCTTTGTCAATAGATGAGGTAAATAAATTGGAAAATGTTTTTTATACATTAAATGATTGTATTGTGCCTATAACCATCCCGTAAATGCAAGTAATAAGTAGTCGAAGTTATATCACAGTAAGACAAGCGGCGCATAAAAGACATGCAGACAAACATTAATTTTTATTTATATCGATTTATTAATTCAAATCCATGTAAAATATATTTCTTAACTCTTTCAAGGCAGTTTCAGTTTTAGCTATTTTTCAACGCATCACTTTCGTACTAATCGTTTAAATTTTTATTCATTATCTTTGTTCGTATTCTTTAAAATTCTGTCCTTATCTCTGTTTTGAACCGTTGGCAATGGTTAGAGTTATTTGTCCAATGGAAGTTGAAGGGGCAGAGTGATAAAAAAAAACACTTTATTCCCTCGATCTGTGGCCTTCTGGACACTCCTAATGCACGTGTGTTTCTGCGATTGCTTCCGCATCATGAGAAACCAGACTAGTTCGATGCTAATTTTATTTACTTGCTTTTATGATTAGTGTTTATACGTAGAGCTGGGTGCGTGTGTATTTAAACCAAGGAAAAATTCTTCTTTACTTTTTCCTGTTTATTTTCACACACACACACAAATATATATATACAAAACATGGATGACGATCACGGATATACAAGGAAACACATAATATATATATTGAAATATAGAAAGTGCCGATAACAACGAGCGAACAAATATAATACTTTTTTGCCGCTAACGGAGAGCGAGAGGGGGCCTGCATGCACCAGTTTCAACAACACCGGATATTTTTGTTTACAAAAAATCTCAACAGCGCTCCCCTCACATTCCAAGCATATTTAAGGGTTGGAGCATACTGCGCAATCTATGGTCAGTATTCATTTATAATATGAATAAGTATACAAAGAATAAAAAAGATACAAATATAACAATCAATTAAATCAAAAATAATTAAATCACATAAACAATTAGGTGTCCCATAAATTTATTTCCTTTTTCTAATATAAAATGAATACATAACATTTACTGTTTATTTATACTGTTTTATAAGAACTCTTTTGCCCTATTACCGTCTCAGGAAGCCTCATTATGCCTTCCTTCCAAAACTGTTGTGTTTTGGACAAGAAATAGTTCTTGAGGTGCGCTTTTACATCAGTGATGTGCTATTTAAAGCACTTATCGCGAAAATAATTTTTTAAGGCCAGATAGAAATAATAATCAGATGGAGCGAGATCTGAAAAGTATGCACTACGTGATAAAATAGCCCAATCAAACTATCGGAATTCCTGAACCAACCATAATATGGCAAGCGCAATGCTGACGACAGGAAAAAAATCACATGATATCACAGTAATAGATGTAAGTTCCAGTTTAGTTTGGTTGAAAAAATGTGTAAGAACGGGATCCGCGATAGTTGTAAGCTATATAAAGGTTTTGTACATAATTATCTGTGCATGTGACCCTGTCCAGCAAATAAAAAGTATCATAAAAAAATGAGAAAGTTTGGTTTATTACTTTCGATATTTATGTTATCTTTGTTCATGTTGGATTATTTCCATTCTTCTGATTAAGAAGTTCCCTGAATGAAAAGTAAGAATGAATTTTCTCTTGCTTTTTAATACATTTGAACTTGGGGCCTAGAAATCCCGAAATTTAGCATCTCTAAAGGGATTTACGTACATAGAATTTATTTAAATAGATATAGAATTCGAGGTATTTGGAATTAGAATTTAGGAATTATTGTAAATGGTTGTCTAAAGCATTAAAAAGTTAAGAACTTCTACCAGGAGTAATTTTATGAGAGCATTAAATAAAGTTTGAGAAATTTTGGGAAATAAAGTAGAGGATGCAGATACCTTGGTGATTATTTTAGAACAAAAATTAAATTAATTAAGAATTAAATGAATCTGACACAAAATTTTAAATATTTTGCAAATTGATGCTACGTGCACGCAAGAAAATTTTAATCTGGAATATGAAGCAATTTCACTTTATGAAGATAGATTTTTAGAAACAAAAGCGACATTACACGGGATATTAAATGCTTTAGAAAAACCTAAACCAGATGTTATAGTAATGAAAGAATCTGTAGACAATACTAATCGAAGAATTAGACTTCTAAAGCTGAAATTAAAAAAGAAAACAATTTAATGAAAAAATTAAAGAATGGTGCCAATAGTGGAAGCAATTAAAAAGATTCACGAGGATGATGATATTTTAGATGATGACAAATTTCAGTATTAATTGCAGTCAACACAAAAGTGCTCGCCAGCAAACCAATTTGTGGAATCTTTCCAACAGGAAGGAATTATGAAGAAGCTGGCTAGTGTTTAAAACTGCGCATCGGAATGGATGATTTGCTTGTCGAAGTTTAAATTAGAAAGCTTTTTTCGGTTGTCATAAATAATGCGAATCCTCAAGGTCAGAAGTATTCTCTAATTAAACTGTATGATACTTTAAACAGGGCAGCTTACAGCATCTAGGAGTTTCAGAAGATAATTTTTCAAGTATAATTCTGTATCCTCTTGTCATGTTTACCAAGCGATTTATGAAGAGTTTACGAGCGTAATCGAACTGAATTAATTACAGCAGAAAGTTCAGGGAATTACAGGCTGACTCATCTCTTAAACTTTCTTAAAAAGGAATTCGAATCAGAATAAAAATTGATTATTGTCCGTTTATCTATCTATTCAGAAAAACACAACAAAAAACAACAACGCTGAATCATTATGTTCGTGAAAAGGCGAATAGGCCAACTGGTTTTGATTTATATAATAATTCGAGAAGAAATGCGTATTCGAAAAATAAAGAACGCTCTTTCTGTGATAAATCACGCATGACTCAAGATTGCTGGTTCCCGAAAGATGAAAAAAAGGAGGACATTCTATCAAACCGTGGAATTTGTTTTCGTTGCTTAATTTCTAAATCCAAACATATTGTGCATTTCTGTAAGCAAATAATTAATTGCTCTAAATGATATGGGAAACATTGCCTGTCATGCGTAATGCGAATGAAGAACGTGCTAGTAATAAAAATAATGGGAAAATATGTGAAGAAAAAATTGTTACAGATAGCTCTTTAATTTATAAAACATTTTTAAGTCAAATTAATTTACAAACACTTGTAATTCAAATTTGAGGGAAAGGTGAATCTAAATTAATTCGTTGTCTATAAAATACAGGATCTTAGAGGTTGAACATATCAAAATACGCCGCTGAAAGAATGAATCATGACTTTTTAAGTGAGACATCTGTTTTGCATTCTTTATTTAAAAAGGTTGTAAAAGTGGAAAAATCATTAAAAGTATCTGCTACACTTAAGTAATGTAGATAATAGTTGCCATTGAAACATTGGAGGAAAAGATTTGTTCCAATATTTTTAGAATAAAATTGACTCCTAATGTGAGAGAGCTTAAATCTTATAAAATATTTTTAAATGATGTAGTGTATGTTTATGATGACTAATTATAGTATCAGTTTTCTCCATTAGGAATTCATTAGTTAATTAAGGCAGACGTCATTGATAAACTGTCTCAAGAGCAGTAAAAGAACGTAGTTCAGGAGTTCTCTGTGTAGAAACTAAATTAGGCAAGACACTAATGGGAAATACAAATGAAATAGAAAAAGAATAACAGTACATCTACTGTTTTATACTGTCATGTTAATGATACAGTTATCTCAGATTTATGGCGATTGGTCACACTTGGAATTTGTGATCCAAGTGAAAAGAAAACTAACGGATATTTGGAACAATCAGAAAATGAGCATTTTTTTTCTCCAAATGTAACTAAAAATGAAGATGAGAGGTACCAAGTACGATTATCTTGGTGGAAGGCATCCCCTTTTAACAAACTGCAAAAACATTTCTGAAAAAAGACTTCCAAATTCCATCAAATCTCTAAAGAATATGAGCGTCACTTACCTCATCGTCCTGTTTTCGAAGAAAACACCAAAATTCAGATTTGGTTTCAAAATTTACCCAGTATAGCTTTTATGTTATTGAAACATGCGTAAGTTCGAATCATTACTGGATCCAAATTCGTATCTATCATGCTCAGAACATGGCGTCTTTTAACAAATGGGAAATTCTCCACTTGACTAAATATGATTCTCGGTCTTTTGTGAAACTTGGTATAAACGGACCAGAAGCTGGTGAATGTAACTTGTTGCAAATCTGGGGTCATTAAAAAAGTTTCTTATAGGATTCTTAATAAACTTAATTTGGAGATCAGTATGTGTGATACATAAAAAAAAGTGTCAAGGATTTTCATTAATTCTGTACCTAAATGACTAAAAAAATAGACGATATGATGTCCGAAGTTCAGTAATTTATACTGCATCTTTTGTGTTATTTTGTTACTATTTTGCTCCTATAAAATTGTGTTTATACGATCAAGCAAATAAGTTTTTTTAAACTACCAAATTTCTAAATCTTCAAATGAATGAATATTATTTTCCCTTATATGAAATATAGAGAAAGTATTGTAATAGTCAAAAAATTGAATTCGAGATTTTGACTAATTTTCACGTTTTAAATCTCCCTGAGTTCTGAAATAAAATTTTTGGAATTATGACTATCTGTAACACGGACATATCGAAAACGCTTTCAGCTAGACGGATAAAATTTGGTCTATGATTTTTACACCAAATTTGTAACTGTTTATTTTTTTTGTGCGAAATCTCTTCGGAGTAAGTCTGTCTGGCTGTCCGAATATAAGTTAATACGATAATTGCAAAACGAGGTGAACTTGATGAACGAAGTTCGATACATAGATTTAAAATGAAGATATCTAATTTTTAGCCAAATTCAAAAAGGAGTTGACTATCAAGCTGCATTTTGAGAAACAAATAAATGTGATAGCTCAAAAACGCAATAATTAAATAATAATATATCAAATATGGTATTTAATTTTGTAATTACAATTGTAAATTGTAATTCTGAATCAAATATAAATTTTAATTAGCTAGGAAATACGCTCGAAAATACTGAGAAAGCCTTCTTGCTGGTTTTTCTATCTCTGTTGTAATGTCCTGACAAATCAAATAAGAGTAGAATTTCTGACAATTCGTTTATTTACAGCCATATATTTACATAAAAACAACTTGTTCTTATCTCGGTTAAAATATTTGATATTTCCACCATTTGAAAACAGATGATATTTACACGATGGTTGAAGGTTTATCGTGAAAAGAGTTCTTCAACAATTCGGAGAACTAACGCCACAAGAACTAACAGGTTGTTAGCGACCACGACTACTCCAGGATGGAGCCTAATTCAGCAGTCCCCAATCTAAAAAGTCTCTCTCTCCTTAGAAAAAAATATGCATTTATCTCTGCTTCCTTATTTCCAATTCGTCCACTTGAGAGCTCTACCACCCAATAGTTATTCAACAAAATGTTCTCACTCAGTGGCTTCAGTCTGGTGTGGGAATGACCATCAATGATACGTTCTCGTAACTGACCTTTCTGGAACACGTATTAATGATAGTCCCTTCACAGTGGGAAACATATGACATCCAGATGGTTGACACTCCTCTCCCTTGAAGGTGCAGTAAGTTTCTCTTAAACGATGAACCCCACATGTGGTCCTTCAGCTATCATTAATGACCAGATGCTACGACACTCGGGCAATAAGAAGATCCTCCACCTGTGTTCTAGAGGCATTTGACATTTGAGGATTTTATACAGTTTTTTCACAGCTGTCCAGAAATGCCGCTTATTAAGAATGGTAAAAGGGAACGTTGTACTGTCTTTACTAATAATAAAAGATAAAGCTTCAGGGTGTTTGTGTTGGCACTTTATAGACTAATTATATTATGCAATAGTAAAATTTTTTATAAAATGTATCTATTTTTAAATCTTTTTGCTCCTTAATGTAACAAATTACTGAATGCATGAAAATATATTAAGATATAATAGAATAAGGTGTATAAGATAAGAATTAATATTAGAAAAAAGTATATTCTATTCTGTTCTATGCTAAACGATACTATTTTCTGCTTTTCAAGAAAATATTAGTTTTTTAAGAAAGTTTTAATTACTATCAAAAATTAGAGATGCATTGCACGATTAGCGAAATGGTATAAGGTTTTCAAAATGGTAGTAACTATTACATGTCTTTCGAACTGAAAATTTAAATATACTTTTTTGAACAAGCGATCGAGTGCTATCTCAAATTGATTTTTAAAATTATAATTTTGGATTATAAAAGTTAACTAAAACTAAATAAAAAGCCGCTTTTATCAAATAAATAAAACAAAATAAATATAGAAATAATTTAATTAATGGTTTAAAATTTCCAAAAACCAGGGGACATTGAAACGAATATTGTTACGGATTTTCTCCTATCCTCAATCCGTTGGGTTCTTTTTACCTTGTATAGTGGGTGTGTATGGTGTTAGAGATGAGATGAGCACACGCAAAGATCAGTCCTTTAGTAGAAGATGCAACACAAACGTTTATTTACAGGACGAAGACAGGACAGTACAAAGACAACAAATATTAACATCACAGCTATGTGCAGAAGACAATTATATACAGCCGAGACCAACACACAGTAGTACTCTACTGCAGCCAGTAGTCCACACGCAGAAAGTCCGTAGTGACAATGTCCCCAGCTCACAAAGCGGCCAGACAGATTTCAGGCAGGAGAGAGAATCTATGGGATTCTGTCTACACTCACGTAGGTCTCTCCGTAGCTGGCTGAAACTATTCCTCTGTCTCTTCTTGCCTTCGCTGCCGACTCACTACTTCGCACAACGGGACTACTCCTCAGTTCGGGACAGTTCCGTCACCGACGACAAAACAACGGGCTACGACACAGGTTTCGTCAGAATATGCCCCACAGAGATCAGCAGCCCTCCATTCAGAACTCCTCAATTCAAGACCTCTCTATTTAGGTCTTCTCGATCAATCCCGCTACGCTACTTGTCCTCTTCGTTGAACACCAGACCGTCGTACTTCGGCTTGATTCCTCTTGATTCTTCTTCAGGTCTTCTCCTTTCCTTCTTCTTTTTCTGCAAACTGGCTACTTATATATACCGGCGGAAGGCGGGGCTAACATCTTCTGGATCAATCAGGAGCATACTGGATGTATCTCGGCTCCTAATGCATGGATCGGGAAAATTCTCGTTGTTTCGGGTACTTTCCATTTTGTCGCAAAAGTCGCCAAATGATCGCCAAGTTTGTCGCCAAGACCTGGGACCTCTGACGTCACACACATTTGCTATACGATACAGATTACTGTCAATCTGTCTTCCTTACGATGGCAGTATTAGCGCGGGAAAGCAAAACTACACGTTTGTAACAATATGTTTATTTTACAATTTAATTCATTATATTTTCTTCCGACTAATTTATAAAATTTATCTCATCCAGTTGGCTATATTCCATGAATCGTCCGAACATCATTTTTAGAATGACTATATTTTTTTCTTTTTAACATGATATAGAATGGTGTATTTTATTGAAATTTAGGATATTTTCTTCCTACGGAAAATCCAGCAGAAATTAAGAGCATCCCAGTTGCGCAGTGATATCAGGACATTTTATACATATCAAATACGTAGCAAGACTTATTTTATTAAAATTAATTGTTACTAGTATAATTATCGAGTAAAAAGATTGTGTCATTTCTGAAGGGATGAATCTGAGGTCTTAAAATTTCATAAACACGTAGACCTTCCCTAGCTCATCTGGGTTGAAAAATTAATAATCACAGTTTTGTTGCAAATTAAAGTCGTCACACGAAATGTTATAAGTGCTGAATTATTCACTTACTTCTAAATTGCAGGATCCTCTAATATTAATTAACAGAATTAAAAAGAGCCATTAAATGCCTAAAAATAGAAATGCTTCAATAATTAATCATAGTGATGAGATTTATATTCTTAGAGTCCTAACATTAGGGTGGGGTTCTATATTTTTGAGAATATTCAAAACATTTAACTCAAAGAGTATTTTTTCTAAACACTTTTGAATGGCACATTGTTCCTTTCCCAAGTGGTATCAATTTTCCGAAGACCTTCTTCGAAAAGTAAAAGCAGATTTTATTTTGTGACTTTGTTGGGTCGGCTTCTCTTTCCGAAGTTCACGCTCCCTCACAGTTCTGTCTTAGAAGCTATTTCTTGTTGGTTGTTATTCGACTAGACCAGAAATCTACAACTTATTGAAACGGAGAAGAGACAAAAGCAGCAATTTACAAAAATTTCTAGTTTTTAAAGAGCCATTAAAAATGTTCGATTTAATATTATAGTAGGTGCTTATATATTGTTACGGATTTCCTATCTTGATCCATCTGGTTCGTTTATCTGTATAGGGGTTGTGTACGGTGTGAGAAGACTTGTACACACAATGATCAATCCTTTAGTAGATGATACAACACAGACGACGTTTATTTACAGGACGAAGACAGGGCAGCACAAGGACGATAAATATTTACAGCACAACTATGTGCAGAAGACAACTATATACAGCCGAGACGAATACGCGCACACAGCAGTACTCTACTACAGACAGTAACCCACAATAACAACATCAGTCCAAATACGAACTGTGGACATAGTGACAACGTCCACCGTTCACAAAGCGGCCAGACAGAATTCAGTAGGAGAGGGAATCTTTAAGGGATTCTGTCTCTTCTTGCTTCCACTGCCGACTCACTACTTCACACAACGGGACTATTTCTCAGTTCAGGACTATTCCGTTCCTGATGACGATACAACGGATTACAACACGCAATCCAGGTTTCGTCAGAATACGCCACACAGAAATTCAGCACTTCTTCGTTGCTTCGATATTCTCCCGGTGACTCCTCCACTCAGGTTTCTTCTTCCAAAACTCTGAGTTCCGGTCTACTGATTGATCACACAGTTCAGGATCAATACACACAACAAACTTCGACAGAAGACAACGACGTCACACAGCGACCAGCAGTCCTCCGTTTAGGACTCCTCAGTTTAAGACCTCTCTATTTAAGTCTACTCGGTCGAAAACCGCCACATTTCATTGAAACATTTTCAGATGGCTCATATAGCAACGGAAGGCGGGACTAAAATCTTCTGGACCAATCACGATAATTCTGGGCGTATCTCGACTACTAATAGATGGATCAGGGAAATTCTCGATGTTTCTGGTATTATCCATTTTGTTGCGGAAGTCGCTAAATTCGTAGCCATGTTTGTCGCCAAGCTCTGGAATCTCTGACGTCACAACCGGGCACCATTCAATACAGATGACTGCAATTCAGTCTTCTTTATGATGACATTATTAGCACAGGAGAGCAAAATTACAGGTTCGTAATAATATATTTCATTTTTGATTTAAATACAGAATAATCTTTATTCATATAAAAACGTATAGGTCATTATTATATCAATAGGAGATTGACTTTGCATACCTTTTGAAAGTTTGGATAAATCTGGTTCATACTTTCTTGTTTTAAATTTCAAACAAAACTTTGGATTCTTATTTGTTAATAGGCATGTAAATTTACTTTTATTATATTCAACCAAGACAACGCTTGCTCACTCGAATATGTCTATCCAGAGCTCGACAGCCCTCAATATGTCAACTTCTTCATCTTACTGTAGCATTCTGGAAGACTATTCCATGCGTCGAATATGAGGATCTCAACTCACGGAATTTCTTTTAGAGCTGTCCACTTCTGCTGCGCGATGTGCATGCATCCTGAGCCTCCAACTCTTCCAACTTGGTCTTGAGCTCTGTGAACTTGCCACTCCACAAGTCTTTGGTTTTCAAATCTAGCAGTTGCATTTAAAGCGATCCATTTAATTCCAAATAGCTCAATGTTGATCTCATTTGCTTTGATTTGAAATATTTACTATCAACGCGAGAGTTCATTTATTTGGTTTGAATCACCTGAATCTCTCAGTGAATAGATCCTTCATTTTAAAAAAAATTATGATGAAGTATTTCGTGTCAATATTTGAATTAGTCCCATCGCGATATGGATTTAGATATTTAAAATGAATTCATTTACCCCTCTCTATGTCTTCAATAAAAAAGGATTTTTTTCTTCAAAAAACGATCTCTTTAAGTAAGGCGAGTTTAGACATGCTGTCTAGGTTGTTTGGGCGAAATAGAAATCAAGAGCTACTCGTTTGAAAGATAAAGATGGTCATAGAGTCTCTTTTCTAATAAAACAACATGCATGATGATTTGTAATAAACGATTATGTTAATAAAGTTGTTGAAAGATTAGACACTTAAAATATTTTATTTTTTAAAAAAGAGTTTTGATAGTAAATTATTAATTTTTCATATGGAACTGGAGAGTCGCAATTTACATCAATTACGCAGGTTGTTGCTCCCTGGGCTAGATCATCAAATTTAAGTCACTTCCTTTGATGATTTTGTCAACGCCTTATACCCCACCTCTCCATCAATAGGAGGCACTTTCGTCAAATCGGTTTTTTTTCTGTGTACTATTCTTAAGTGCTATTGAACTTATTATTAAAAGACTTTTATAATTCGTCATTAAGTATTCCTATTTAAGAAATATTTTAAAAATCTATCAAGTCAAAAGACTTCAATTTCATTGCTTTAATTTGAATTCGAAACGTTTTCATGATTTTAATAGATTTTTCTTTCACTTCATTGTTTAAACAATGTTTTTCTGTTTGATTACATGATAAGTAATTATAAATGTTTTTTTCAAATATATTTGGACCATTTATTTAGAGCAACTGCGTTTTAGAATTTTCCCTATTTTATGTGATCATACGTGCATCTACATCCATCATTTGTTTGATGCAATATAGCCAAATTTTTTTATCTAATAAATAACCAATATATAATTAATTAAATTAATCCTTAACTAAATCTAATAAATAGCCAACCTTTACAAAATTCGCTAGAATTTCAAAATAAGTATCATACAATGATGTGTCTATTTAAGCCAAAATCACAGATACCGACTTGCGAAATGCACTAGCAATAAAAAGCCTCAGATTCTTTAAAAATATGCTAATAAAGACAATTTATCTATTACAAGCAATACATAAATCAAAAGATATGTACATAAATAAGCCGATTCATCATTTATCATTTAAAATATTCTTATAAAGATGTACACTTCCAAATTGAATAAAATCAGTTTCTAGATGTAAAGAATTACATTCTGTACAACCAATGAATTTAATTTGATACCATATCCAAAAGAGAAAATTCATCGGCACCATATTATTTCCTTTCATATCAATCAATTATTCATAACGTCGGGTTTTCGTAGAAGAGCTGTGAGAAAATGAGATGATTGGCAAGGTAAACCATTATCAGTTCTGCAGTTATGTTTCAAGAAGGCTTCAAACAAATGCTTTTTGAACTCTTCTTGCAAATCTTCAGGAATATCAAAGGACGAAAGGGCTAATTTGAAAATCATTTCTGTAACATGAAAAAGAAAGACAGTTAAAAAGCGTGTTTTAATTAAAAGAAAAAATTTATTTTTCTGAAACAAAAGCTGAAGAAAGCTATATCATGTGTAAAATAATTTATGTGGCAAATATTTTGAAATACGAAAATTTACTATTCTATAGAATCTTAAGTCTATTCAGAATTTTGAACTTCATCATACAGGATATTTCTAAATATATTCTACAACCCACAACATCGATATAAATTACGGGAAGATTCTAATTATAGTGACCTTTTTCAACCCCCAATAGATCAGTTCTGCTTATTAGATTTTGACAAAACTTGGCTTGTATTTTACATGAACAATTGATAAAAATTTCTATGCCGAAAAGAGAAAGTTCAAATTTTGACCACCAGATGACCATTAAAAATTCTTTATGCAAATTAGTAAAATCAATAAGGAGACTTACAGTCAACTCCCGAAAATCTTTCTGCGTCTCTTTTTCATTGTTAATCCCATCCTTACAGAAGAACTATCAAGTTTTACTATTGGTAAAACTGTTTTATCAAAATCGTTTAAAGGAATTATGAAAAAGGCCCATATCAAAGAATGGTTTCAAGAACATTATTATAAAATTTGAAGAGACTGAAGACTTTGGTGTGCTGCCAGAAAGAAGGCAAAAACCGGTTGCGAATGAAACTGCACAAGTCAATTACTTCTGTAGTTAAAAGAATCAGTTCCAGCTATTCTTCAGAAAGTACTTGAGCAGTGTCACGTGAGTTAGACTATTCCTCAATTGTTAGTGTGAAAAATTATGCGTTTCATTTTAAAACACTATCCGTATAAGATCCACTCTGTTCAAATTCAGCAACCTCAAGTCTTTCAAACACGCTTTGAATTTGCTTGCCAAGAGAATGGAAGTTGGTGACGCGTGACCTCGACAAATTCTAAGGTCAGATGAGACGTACTTTCCTTTAGATGGAGCAATGAATATCAAAACTACCTCATGTGGGTTGCTTCACTTCCTAATATCCAGCACCAACAACCATTGTATTCTGATTACGTGAATGCATGGTGTGGATTTACTACTGATTTTATTGCAGGAAAGTTTTTCATTGTAACCATCACTTCTCAAGGTCCTAAGACATGCTCTGTTACGAGAGCACGTTGCAATGAACCTCTTCAACAGCAGGTTATTCCTAATTTACAAGAACGGCAATGTCTGCAGACTCATGTCTTCATACAAGGTGGAGTACCATCTCATATTGGATGCCAACTCAAGGAAGCGTTTCTTGGTAATTTTGGCTAGAATGATGTAAGCTTTTCCGGATGCTTGGCCTGCTCGTTAACATACTTAAATCTCTGTGATTTCTAGTTATGGGGATTCTTAAAAGGTCATGTTTATAGAGGAGGAATTAAGACTTTATTTGAAATGAAAGCTAATACACGCCGTGTTGTTGAAAACCGTCGAGAGTTCCTTCGCTCTACCTTTTAACACGCTATAATGCGCTTTCAACACGTAATTGATGATGTAATGACGATAAGAGCGTGGAATTCCAGGTAAATATTTTATTTACAGCCCTAGATATTTACAGAAGAGCAATTTGTTCAAATCTAGGTTAAATATTCGCTATTTACACAACATTTGTAGATTGAAGGTCTATCGTGAAAACAGTTCAGGGAAAGGGTCCTCCATTAACCCCAAGAAAATATCATAAGATGCTGACAGAGTGACATCATAAGAACTACGATGGTGAAGTGTCGAAATCGGAGTTCACAATCCAGAGTCTCTGGACCAACCGGCACTTTATCGCTGTCGAAAGTCCACCTCCTCAAACTGTATTCGCCCAGGTCATTTTTCCATCGGCCTTATTTGGGACGCCACGATCTGACAATCAATGATTCGTCGTAGCGAATGAACCGTTCTGGAACGCGTGTCAGTGATATTTCTTCACAAAGGGACCACCTGATATACAGCTGTTGGACAACTTCCCTTTGAAAAAGCGACAGGTTCCATCCCCACAATGAATTTCACGTGTGGTCTAATGACCAGATGCGAACAGTCGGCAAAGGAGATTCACCATCTCAAAACCTGGCGGCTTTTAACAATGGAGGGCATTAACCGATGGAAGCAACTGTCGGGAAATGCCACTAATCATGAATGGAACAGGGGAAAGTCAATAGAGCACAAAGTCAAATTAAATGGAGTACGCGTTGAGCACATTCTGCAACTGAATAAATTTCAATGATTATGGTAGAATTTTTGTCCTTTTGCAGACACCATGATTGTACCTGTTGGTCAGAATTGGAATTATTTTTATATTAGAAATCCTTTATCCATAGTCCTTATATAAAGTTTCATACAAATCCGAAAGGAAAACGGGTTCTATAGGGTCTAAAAAGGGGTCACTTTCATTATAACCACCCTGGTATGGTAGAAAATTATAATTGCTAACTGCATCCTCTGAAATAAAGAATACCACAAAAAATATACATAATGAGTGAACTATATTTGGTTTATACTTAACAAGACATACACGCGCTTACGCACACACTGAATACTTGAATTTGAATAATGAAGATAATCAGATTAATTATTTATCCCAAAACATGAACAGCCTCGTATGCCGCATTAAAAAATCATGCATCCTCCAATGGATTCCTGTTCATGTGGAAATCGACGGGAATGAAAGCGCTGATGCCCTCGCTAAAACCTTCCGTGAGTTGAATCAACCAATTTCTGCCACCTCAGAAGATGTTAACGCAGTAGCAAAACACAGACTTTTTAAGCAAACTTTCAAAAAGCCATTCTTCCCATTCCATTCTGTTCCTCAATTGCCCCATACACCTTTCCTCAATCATTGCAAGACTCCGCACAGGCCACTTTAAAGACATGAAAAAGCATCAGACAATACTAGATCCTACTTCATTTGCAAGCATTGCCCCTCATCACAATTGAGCCCAGAACACATCTGCCTTGCCATTGCTACTGAAATCTTTAGACTCTTTGGCCCTCTTTCGAGGGAAGATGTTCTATGCAGACTTCAGGCTCCTAGGCTCGTCCTAAAGGCTTTTTGACGCATCTGAATTTTTTTATTATCTATAGAAAACAACAACAATTATAATTAGCTTAATTAAGATATAATTGGGATTTTTACCTTTCCAAGCATTTTCTGATTCAAAAGGAACACCAATTCTATCTTTCTCGCAGAGTATTATTCGGAATCCGATCTCTTCTAGCATAGATGTGTAATAGGAATCTTCTACGTTCATTAATTGAGTCGAAGGAATTTCAGGCGCATTGCCCTACAAAAAATAAATATTAAAAATTCATTGGTCTTAAACCCTATTTTGTGAATTTTAAGAAATTTTAAGTCATCAGGAGGAAAATTGAAATTTGAAAACTTCAATGCGATCAATGGAGACAATTCAGGATATGAAACAGCTCAGCAATATCTTTTTTATCGGAAAACATAAGTGATAATGCATTAATAAAACCGAAAGAGAAGGTTTGAAGGAAAAAATATTCGATCTGTGTTTTAAAAAAGTTCTAACATTTAATCGCTACTTAATTTGTATTTTAAAAAGTTCTAGAAATAAATAAAAGAAAGTACAAAATTAGACTGCTTCAAAAGCAAAGCATTTAAAATTTTACGCGACCCTTTTCTCAACTCCCTACACTGTCTATTTTATAATCCAGCACTGAAAGATTTTTTTTTACTTATCACATTATAAAAGATTGCTCATTCAACACTGCAAAGTGAAATACGGAGCCAGAAATATCATTTAACATTTGCATCATTTACTCGTTGCAATTGTCATTTGTTGCAATATATAAAATGAAGTTATACAATTAATATATTTTTTTCTATTAAAGAAATATGAGGACAATGTCAAGATTTGAAACTGTCATTTAAAAAAATTCAATCTAAATGCTTTATAGATTACATATTCAAGCATTAATTTATCCATGTAATCACCTTGTAATTAAATTTTACAATAGATCAACTTACATTATAATATTTGTTCCACTTTCTATCATCTCTAAGCTCACAGTGCCAACCAACATAACCAGATTGCACACAAAACAGAATGGCGGCCTCTCCACCTGGTTTTAATAAATTATAAACATTTTGGAAACCAGCCTTCTGATTGTGCAGTATGTGAAAACAATGAGTTGAAATGACCTTGTCAATTTGTCCTTCCCATTTGATTAGAGAAGACCTATTTTTAGGAAAACTTTAATTAGTTTATTGTGATTATTATAATTGACATTAAAAAAAATAAATGTACAAAAAAATCAATAAAAAATTCATTCCATTTTGTACACAAAATGCATTATAACACACACAATTTTTCACAAAATAATCGAATTTATTCAAAGCATGGATTGAAAATTGAAAGTGGAGTTTTAAGCCTAAATTAATTATAAAAAGCCAGCTGAAAATGATTTTTACTGTACTAAATGATTACAGAATTAGAAATCTCATCAAGTTTGATTATTCATTTGAGTAAAGTGCTAGTTTAGTGAGCCCTTTATTTTGCAAAGGATTCAAATGTACAAAACCGATATTCAAGACGGCTGTATACATAATGCATAGTTACCTATTAATTTTATTAAAATTATAAGATTTATTGATCACAATTGTTTCATCTTAAGATAACGTCTTTTTGAACCTGTATGGCTCAAAATTGTTGAATCTCTTTCGAATTTTGACCCATAACCAACTTTTGTAAACCAACTGCACTGGTCTGTGATTTATATAATAAAATTCGAACATACGATGAAATCAGCATTTGAAAAAAGGCACAGGCAGAAATTTGTAACTTAAAAAATCCATCTACGGTTTCGCGAGCAACGGGAGTTGGAACTAATACCTTCTTAACTCATTAAATTTAACGACAAAAACAGCATGGAGAAAAATATCCGATCTTAATAGCTCAGCTGCTAGAGACGAGGCTTAGTGAATAATGCTAAATGATTCTTAAGAAGTTTGAAGGAATAAATTCACTTACTCGATTCAATTAATGCTTCATTTCAGCAGGAATTTTTGTTAAATAAACATTGAAACATGCCAGTGATGCGAACGTTGTTCTATCGGTGCCATATATATATTTCGAAATGCAGACATCAAATTTTCAAATCCAATAATCCTCATAATTGTGCTATTTCTGATTATTCCAATCTTCAGACATTGGATTATTGAATACTTACAGACCTATGAAAATCATCACTGAACATTCTTGTCGAATAATTACGAAAAACAACAACAAATGCAAAGTATTCCGATCGAATTGTAAGAATATTAAGGTGGATTCTCACAAGGCTAAATATTGCGCGCAATCGTTGTCTCTCTACTGTCGTCCCGGAATCGTTCTCGTGTGAACAGTTGAAACAATGAACAACGTTTGTCCAAACGGGACAATCATTTGCCATTGTCCCTTTCTGGTCACGTAATTTTCTGGAAATAGGCATGATCTTCCATTGCGCGCAATAGTTAGCCTCGTGTGAACCCACCATTAAAATGAAAATATATATATATATGAAATGAAGACAGACAATTAAAAACCTTTAATTTAAAATTTTTTATTTTCTGTTCTGAAAAATTTCTAAGCGGACGATTTTAATTAGAATGAAATAATTCGGAGTGAAATGGAAATAAATCTGCTTATCGTTCACTTTAAAAATAACGCTGAATGTTTTTATTACCAGCAATGATATTTTCAACCATAAAATGTAATTTAACTACATTCTTTAATCGATGTTTTATGTGTCGATTATTTTTAATTTTAATTTGTTACATAATTTTCGTAGTAAATATACAGTTCAACAAGCGTAAAAAATTGTAACGAATTAGTATTATTGTTAATAGGGATATTGTCGACAAACTTGGGGGCACACTAAACTAGAATTCAACCATTATTTGTTCACAAAAAGACAATAATCTTTGATTTATCATCACATAAAAAAATTATCTTTTTAGTTCAGATTAATGCATTAATGGTCATGAGAATAAATATGTTAATTGGAGTTAATTCAGCTACAAACATCGTCAGCAGCAGATGTACAGAATCACCACTCTATAGCTTGTTCCAAAAGTTCGAATTTTTTAATAAAATTTGAAACTAATTAGCAGTAATGAAAGATGTATGGGCAGTTGCAGAAAATACATGGGCCAACATAATTATTGACATCTTGCCTTCCATGTAAATTGCATTATAAGAAATTCAGTGTGGCAGTCATTGTGATAGTTTACTTAGTGACCATCTTTGAACTTTAGGTTAACAAGAGTCGATATTTCGATTGAATCCGGCTGTTAGGACAAGTTTTACATTTAAATGAACTAATTTAAGAAGCGATATCTACACATTATATTAATTTTTTGATTGATAATTATTAAAAGCTGGAATTTTTTTTTGAAGGTGGATGGTGAGTACTCTGTTTTACAACGTGAAAGACAAGAATATTTAATTGAAGATGTTGTGTATGTCGTGGATGGCTCTATACTTGATGATGAGAAATGAACTATAAATTTCCGGTGTAACGAATTGAAATAAACAAAGGAATTGCGGTGTAACTAAAATGATGAAACGATGTTTCTATACTATGCAGTTTATTGCTATGAGAAGGGGCATGGAGTCACCCAGCAATTCCAAGTTCAAATCTCGTTCTGCCGGGTCATGACCCGAGCAGTTACAAAAAAGGAGCAACCCTAGAATGAGTGTTCGCCAACTTGGCGCGTTGGTAGCAAAGTACTGAACAGAAGAAATTGACCTAGGTAATTGAAACAGGGAGACTGGTTTTCACTAAGAAGATAGTTGATACATGGAAATTGAATGGATATGTTATTAAGAATTAGAGATAATCAATGATTTGTGTGCATGTGCGAAAGGATACCATTGCAGACTCAACATATCGAGATGACACGAGGGCTCTTACTAATAAATAAGGGAAATTTAAATTTATAGAAACTTTATTACAGCAACATTGTATAAAAAAGTTAAAACAAAAACGATACTATTGTAACGTCCCCCTTTCCCATTCTTGATAAGTGGCATTTCCAGCTAGATGTGTCACAATCAATTGTTAAATTCCTCCAAATTGTCAGATAGGGGATCTCCATTTCACCCAAGTGGTCATTGTATCTGGCCATTATTGATGTCCATCTGAAGGACCAGACGTGGGTTTTCATCATTTAAGAGAACTTGCCAAATGTTTTCCGTTGTGAAGGGACAATCATTGACATCTGTTCCAGAACGGTCAGTTACGAGGACGCATCATTAACGGACATTCCCATGATCAACGGGTGACCATGAGGGGGCAGTTTGCTGAACAACTTTTGGACGATAGAGAGCTGAAGTACACCAATGTTAAACGAAAGGAGCAGATTGGGCAGCAAAAAAATGCTGTTTTTTTTTTTTAAAGAAAAGTGGAGCGAAACGATTTTTTTTCTTTCCTGTACTTATTAACGGTTATTAAATTCCCTAATCTCCTATGCACTACATTATCTAATACTATAATACGAGGAATGGTTGCCAAGTCGAAAATCGCCCCAGAATTAATAAACTCCGGTAAACTTAGGGATCTGGGGTTTTTGGCCACGAGGAATCGATTGGCGCCGGTTTTGAAGCGCTACGGTCGAGCAGTTCGGAGTTACAGATAGGATATTTTCAAACTTTATTAGTTCGCCATAATGGCTACTTAAATTTTCAAGCGGTAACGTGCCGCCATCTATAGCCAATATGGCGAACTAATAAACTTTTATGTTTATGCTGTTATAGGTTTATAATATGTTTCTTATGTATGTATATATGTTTGGTTTTTCTAAATAAATTTGTCAAAAATATTGAACTTCAACACACTTCAATCTTTACCTTTACTTTACCTTTGTATAGAATAGTTCCCTTTTCAAACTCTAACTTTGTTTAGAATAGTTTACAATGGTGCCCTTTAACCGGTTATTTTTTCACCAATGGTTTCACAAATTTTCTTATGGCATGTATTGTTTTGATAAATCACAACTGAAAATTTAAATCTTCGAGTTAGCTTCGATACCTGTTTTCTCCGAGCGGAGCTCGGTCACCCGCTGGTTAAATTATAAAATGTGTGCTCTACCACTTTTAAATAGATTTAATTTAAGGATAGGAGATTATATCCTGATCGCCCAGGCTCTCTCTACAAATACTCCTAATTCTGGTATTGGAGAGAAATGTTTTGGGAACTGTCTGCTGAATGACGTTCGACTAGTAGAAGTTCGGTAAATTCCATAACTACCCTGAAGTAGCCGTATTAACTAACAACCTGTTAGTTTCTGGTGGTGTCATTTCTCGATAAAACTTCAACTGTCGATTTTTGTGTAAATAATAACTTCCAAATAGTGTAAATACCAAATATTTTAATTTAGATTAGTACAAGTTGTTCTTATGTACATATATGGCTGTAAATAAACGAGTTGTCTGAATTTCTACTCTCTTAGTTGACAGGTCAGGATCACGACATTACACTATAAAATACAAAAATTGAAGTCGTCGGAAAAAAAGGCATTTTAAAAGGCAAAATTAAAAATCCATTTTAAATACAAATTTTTTCAAATTGAAATACGCATAAAATATTGAACATTTAAATAAACATCAACATTGCAAATAAACTACAATATACACCTATCCCCCGATTTACACTGAAGATAGGTTTCTTAGAAAACCGTGTAAATCGAAATCGTTGATTCTTATACGTAAAACCGTGTAAATCGAAAACAAACTAAAATGTGCATAATTCAGTCATTTATTTCAACGTAAAATAAAACTAAATATATCTTAAAAACATAAAAATAACTGTCTATTCTGATCAAATCTTTATAGACCTCCTCATATTGAGTTAAGCGTTTATTAAGATCTCGCTGAAATAGGAGAGCTCGTTCAACATTCGGATCATTTTGTAGAAAATGATTACCCAATTTTCGCCCTAATTCAAGTCCTTCACGGATGACTTTTGCTGTGAATGCAACTGGGTCAGACTCTTCTTCATCAGGATCACTGCCAAGATCATTTGTTTCATTAACCATGTCCACTAAATCATCCTCATCTAGTTCTTTGTCCTCCATTAGTTCTACAATATCTGCCTCAGCAAAATCCTCGAAACCTTCTCCTCTTATTGTATGCGCCATCATCCATCTCGGGTCGGTGCAAATTTAAAAACCGTGTAAAAGTGAAATCGTGTAAACCGAGTGCCGTGTAAATCGGGGGATAGGTGTATAGATAAATGTTTGTAACGAATTTTATTCATCTAGCCATCTCTTTTTGTAATTACGCAAACTTATATTTTAATGGTCAGTCAGACAGACTTCCTCTGAGCAGGTTTAACAAGAAATTTGACAGAAATCTGCAAATTGGGTGTAAAGGCTGTATAACCAAATTTCAAATATTCACCTCAAAGCTTTTTAAAGATTTCTTTTTGTCAGAGACAGACAGACATTTTTGAAAACTGTTTATCTGTCTCTGACATCCAAGATAATGTGGATTAGATCGAATTCAAGGATCTAAAATGTACATATTCATCAAAATCTTGAATTCGACTTTTTTTTCATCATTATTATAATTTTTCTATATTATGTATACTAGAAAATAAAAAAAAAATCAGAGAACTTAATGATGAATTTCAAAGGATTATCGAGAGCCATCTCACATCACGAGAGGTTAACGTTTTTCGGAAAGGGAATCGGAAGTGTTGCCCTCTGATATGGCAAATACTTGAATCTCCATGGCAAATTAAAACGAAAAGGAATCATGTTTGTACATAATTTTTGCAAATAAATTCATTTTCTCTACAACATTTGTTATTTTTTTCTCCAATAATTTGCCGAAGATGTTTTTAGAAACGCCATAGTATGTTCCACACTAACCTGTTTTCGATATCAGCACACTGATAGACAATGTTTGATGGTCTTTTGCTGATTTTCAAGTAATGGATCATCATTGAATTCTTATCTATGCATAGCACTTGTTTGACGTTTGGAAAAAAGTTGACAAGAAGATTTGCTAATTTTATCTTTGGATTACCGCAACCGACATCCATGACGATGTCATCAGAGAGATCATTCCATCCGAGTTTCGATATGACCATCTCTAAGAATCCTGTACCATCTGTAGAAACATAAGACACTTGCGGCTCTACAGAGGCCATGCTATCTGAAATATAAAAAAAGTCTTGACCAGTTTATCGACGAAACATAATCGGAAAAAAAAATTAAATTTCAATTCAATAATCAAGTATAACCAATAAAGTAATTAATACTTTAATACAAAGATCAATATTTCAACCAATACAGTATCAAGGTATCTGATTAGTCTAAAAATATAAATTTGAATAAAAATTTACATTTTTTTTCTTTCAGTTTAAAAAGGTACGTTTTTGTTTTCAGGGATATCTTTATTTTTATCTCTATGTGAATTAGGAGCCAAATTATTGTAAACTATTGACATGTAAGTGATATTTATTTATAAGCATTTAAAAACTTTAAATGCATTCTCTTAAGTGCCTGCCTGGTTTTTCGCTTTTCTACTGTACGAGTGCCGTCATATCTAAAAAAAAAATCAAGATATTTTAATGCAATTTACAATTAGAGTTTATTATGTTATACAGAATTTAATGAAATATGGATTTAAGGTTGAATATTCTGGATTGGTTAATTACATTATGTTATAAGAAATGGATTTATGATTATTTGATATAAATATTGTTGAAATAATTTCAAAATTTCATAGGTGTTCTACATTACACGCAAAATTCTTAGATAATGGTTACACTCTAAGATATGTTACAAATGTAATATTGTAAAAAAAAATGAAAAACTAAGAATTATTTTCTCTAGAACAATCCTAATTTTTGTAAATAAATGTTAAAATTGACATTGAAATATGCTTTTTCTTCAAAAACTATATATATATTTAAATTACTTTCTTTTTATTCATCATATTAATAAAAACCTTATATAAACATTAAAAAAAATATTATTTTGAAAAAAAAAACTTCAGAGTTTTGTCGAATATTTTAAAATGATTAAACCAAATTACCTTTGTAAATAGTTTGTCTGATTTAGAAAATATTATGGTTCGATTACAATGATTACTTCGTTAAAATGTCTGAAACGTAAGTTTTTAATTTCTTCGTTTTAGAAGTCCAATGTTACATTTTAAAGTCATTATCAATAGCTTGCAGTTTCAAGAGATTTCAGTTACAATTAAAAAAAAAGTGTTTTTTACTGAATTCCTTTTACGTCGATGCTTTTTGTAGAGTTCTACCAATAAAAACTAATAACTATAACGAAATTAAGCTTAAGACCAAAACACATTAAAGCTTCAAAATAAAAGTATTATTTGTTGTAAATGTTATACATTTAATCCATATGTGATATTAAATATTATGATGGCGAATATGTGTTTAAAGTGATTGAAAGGTGGGAGTATGAAAATCTAAGATTTTATAATAAAGGTGGGAAAAATTTTAAAAATCTAATATTCGCGAAAGGCATTAAAATCTAAGATTTTAACGCCCTTCTGTTATTACTTCTGTAAATATAGAACAACCTAAGCCATTTTTACAGCATCTTAATACAAAAAATTCTTAACGGTATTGATACGGTTAATATTAAGATACATTATGATATTCTGATAAATTTTTCAAAAACGTTTTTAAGTATATTTCACAAAAATATTTTAATTCTTTTTTGTGAAATATACTTAAAAATGTTTGAAATTCGGATTGTTCATATAGTAAACTATAATTATTCAATCCTGAATTTTTCTTTCAATGTTTATGATCAAGCTATGAAGATTCGGTTTATTTTTTCCTTATTAAATACGTTTTTATAATTGTGTTCCTAGAAAAAATTTATTTATTTTTAATTATGTGGCAATTAAATATGACTTAACGCCAGAAGCATGCAGTAATAATTTTTTAAAAAAATTCTTAAATCTTATAAACATTTGGT
Source organism: Argiope trifasciata (assembly GCA_026543055.1). NCBI lineage: Eukaryota > Metazoa > Arthropoda > Arachnida > Araneae > Araneidae > Argiope > Argiope trifasciata. The sequence continues at coordinate 1,207,184 of JAPMOQ010034576.1, forward strand.
ATATTTTGTAATATAACTGGGTGAATAAAAACATTATTATCTTACTTCTAGTTTGAATTTTTTTTAATAGCGGTATGCTCAACTGGTTCTTTTTAAAATATCAAACCTGAGAAATTTTTATTAAAAACTCTTCCGTGATTTCACAAAAATATACACCACGGCTCGTAAAACAACATGTTCATTGCCACCCCCTTTGCCTGATATCAGGTCCATTTATCTAATTAGATGAACCCTTCTTTGCCATCTTTTAACTGTAGAAAAGAAAGTGTTATCTAACAACATAGCTGGTTTGGTTCTAGAAAAGAACGCAATCTACGAGTTATCTCGTAGTGGCAATCAACATGTTAAATCTAATTGGTTCTACTTTCTTCGCATATTTTTTTTGTGAACACGTAATGAATCAGCGCGCATGTCATTAGATTATTTTAATCATTTTATTTTGAAGTTTAATCCTTTTTCTTGAATTTTGTTATTATAGATCAGTTATAAGAAGTTAAGGATGCGCATATGTAATGAATAAAACAGTATAAGACTTCGAAAATAAAATGAGTTATATATCTATTGAAATTTAAAGTTCAAAAATACTTTGATGTGAAAGTTATTATGATGAAATTAACAGATTAATAATCCAAGCAAAATGTTATTGGAATAGAATAAAATAAAACAAGTTTAAAATTATGTTGAAATACTTACTGTTTCTTCTATTTACAACACTGTAAATATGTTAAAGTAGGGTAAAAAGTTTATAAAGCTCAATGAAATATTTAAGGATAAAAATTACCAACAGTTAAATTTAATGTACATGTTCGTAGATCAATAAATGGAATAACTGTTTTTTGCCGAAGAGTGGTTACTTTGTATGAAGATATTAGGTTGTTCGGAAAGTAATTTCGTTTTTTCCTGACAAAGGATTTAATTGCATTTTTCGCACCCAATTTCATACTTAAACCGCAAAATCATTTTATGTTTTAAGAGCTGATATAGCAAGGCTTGAGTGTGAAAAAGTGCAGCTGATTCTTCGCAGTAGTTTTTGGATGGTGCCCTTTTAAATATGGAGAGCAATAAACAGCATTTTCGTCATTTTTTTCTTTTTTGCTATAAAAGGTAAAAATGCTGTTCAAGCCAGAAATAAATTAGCCAATATGTGTGGAGAAGATGTGTTAACAGTACATCAGTACCAGAACTGATTTGCAAAATTTTTCCTTCAAATGAGGAGGCCAAAAACCACCTCGATCAGTTTTTTTTACAGCAAAGACCAAAACTTTTATGAGCATGTAATCATGTTACTACCAAAAGGTATTAGACCAGAATGGCAAAAGATATTAGACCAGAATGGCAATTTTATAATTTAATAAATAATTTATTCATTAAACGAAAATTTCTTTTCATTTTGACACAAAAATACGAAATGACTTTCCGAACGACCCAATATTTGTGCTGTTATTTCTGCATATCTAAGCACAATGAACTAGGATAAGATTCCTTGAAAATTTACTTTCAGTGCACTTTACCTAAAGGGGAAAAAGTTTGCAGCCTTTCTTCTGTAAGAATGAGTTAGCCAAGGATCCAAATTTGGAAACATGATTAAAAAAATTAACCATAACTAAAAATTAACTTAATAGAAATTCGTTTTAAAAGTACTAACAGGATTTTTTTTAAAAAACGCTTCTAGTCAAATTGATTTCCTCAACAACTCTTGCATACATGTCAGATAGAGGCACAAACGTTTCAGGGTCCTAATATTGTACTTCAGGACATTACTTAAGATCCCGACAACAAATGAGATTTAAGAATGTTTTAGAGTTTCTCACCGGCTTAACAATAAAAACCTTTTTAAAACAATAGGGTTCTAGGTTCGAGACTCAATTTCATTAGAAATCTGCTGTATATGCTGTTTGGTATGCATTAAATCTAGGATTGATGTATAACTTTCTTCCCGTTTTTATGGCGCAGAAGTTTAGAGACTTGATGCTCGTTCAGATCCATTCTCATCATCTGACCAAGGTTCAAAATCATGAGATATGTTCAAATAGACCTGGTGTTGCCCCAAAGTAAAATAAAGCTAGATCATATAATGATAAATTTTCAATTTTGGGCTGAAGAATTCCACGTTCAAAAGTTCCACTAATAATTTTAAACCACGTTTAAGCGAAAGGAAGGCGTTCCTACCTACATCTTATACCTAATCCTCAGCGTTAACCGGTAAACTTTTCATTTTCGTCATCAAATTTAAAACTCTCCAAACCCGTATAGGCTACGATCCTTTATTAGAAACGATTTCGAATATGAATATTGCTGCTTCAAACTGAGATCTTGCCACCAATACATTACCTTTGAACTATATAACGAAAGTCATTCTAATTTCAGAATGTGGCAGGAGGCTAAGGTCTAGTTTAATGTCTAATAATATAAAAAAAGATTTTGTCATCCGATTTATAAACAAATTTCATAATTATATATTTATTATTTATTTGATTTCAGTGTTAAAAATCCTTAGCATCATTTCTCCATATCTGGTGCTCATTTGATTCCTATCCAGTTTTATATAGATGTAGGAAAATTTTATGAAAACGTGAGAAAATAATATATAGCATATAAATGATTGGAAGAAAAAAAACCCATGCCATTATACAACTGACAACAATCATATGCATGGGAGAAAATTGCCGTTGTTTTGTGTACCAAATTGTTGAAAGAATGAAAAGGATAATGCAAAATACAAATAAAGTACTGACAAATCTCAATTTCTTAATTATGAGCTAACTTAGTTACATAATATATTAATGTATAGTTAATATGTATTGCATTATATCCCATTTTAAAACAACACTAGGGCTATTTTTGGACGAACCTCGCCATTCTGAACCGAGGTCAGATGACGAGTATGACACCGAAGCTGGCACCTTCTCTCCAAGCTTTCACACCACAGCGGGGTGGATGTTTGGCCCCGACTGATTTAGCTTGTATCTAACCGGCCTACACGACTGGAATTAGGTCTTGAACTTGAGGCCCTCCAATTCCGAAGCCATACTACCAAACCACATACTTATCCAAAGAGGACATATTTGTAAGTATGCGAGCAGTATAACTCAATTAACTAAATGAAACTGGAAATGTAGTTAAATTATATCAAAAATATAAATATGTATCAAATTTTGATTCATTTGAAAGAAAGACACCCAAAATCCGTTATCGACTTAGACTAGTATATCACAATTAATTCATACGCGCCTTGCTGTGCTAGGGTTGAAAAATTGTATAAAAGAGTTGAGGGAAGAACCGATTTTTTTTTCTTCTCTTTTAATTTTTAGATTTTAAAGAACATAATTTTTGATCAAATTTTTTCCAATTGCCCCCACCCCTCGGCCATTTCTTAAGGCAGCTTCTACATTGAAGTCCGCAGATCAAATATTATTTATTTGAAATGAACAAGTGGTCAATATTGTTAGAGTATTTGATAATTTAGTGATAGTGCAGAGGGGACAATTTGGATTTTTTTTTCTTTCTTTCTCGTATATGAAGTATACAAAGTGAAAATTGGAAAAAAAAAGATCACGAGTTTTTAATGCATCTCCACATTTCAACCGATTTATATTCGAGATTTACATTTTCATAATTATATCGGCCTGTCTGTCTCTATGAAAATTACTTTTAAGTAGACAGGGGGAAATTTTATATCCTCACACTAAATTTGTACAATTCTGTCAAATTTTGAAAAAAAATCCATTGACGGGGAATCTGTCTGTTCGGTTTCGCAAGTGCAAATGAATACGATAAAAGAAGTAGTTGGATAAAATTTGGTGCATAAATTTAGCATCTTAAACGCAAATATATATAAAATTATTAATCAAATCCATTAATCTCAGGAATCGGATTGGATTGACTGTCTTTCGATCTGTATCTGTGCAGGCATCAAACGCAGTAATTCAAAAAATGCAGTCATATAAATAAATGAAATTTTATATCTTGTGATTATAACTGTAGTTCTTAGACAAATTTTGGTTTTCATCGTTTGGATGAAAACATCTATAATATATATTCGGTTTTTCTGGTATTTGTTTAAATAATGCATTTAATTGAATATTTCTTTTTTTTTTCCTTCAACTGGATACCATGGGAAACTTAAGTTTTTTTTTTTTAACTTATTATTCTCTCGTTAGGAGTACATATAATTAAGAATAAACATCCGTGGTTCTGCTTAATATAAATAAGTAATAATTTTTTAAAAATTCAACTCTTATTTATTTTCTTATATTATTTATGATCGCGTGTCGCGTCAGTGATTTCAAAACTTGGCGACCAAATAGAAATTATTGGAAAAAATTTAATTAATTAATTAATATTGTTTAAAAATGACTGTACTAACATCGCGTCATTTACTACAAGTTTTATAAAATGTATTTGAACTTGAGTGGATGAATGAAAACCATTTTATTAGCGATTGAAAATCTGAACTATATAGGGAGACTGCGAACTAATAGCAAGAATTGAAAAAGAAAAAAAATGATGAGCTTTATAAAGATGAATGTTTATGTACGAGTGATGTTTGATACAAAGCTATCAAATTGGATGCAAATATATTTTGGGGGGCTTAGTAATTAATTTAAACTTTTAATTAATCAAAAATTAAGCAACATTTCGGCGATTTTTTCAGAGATAATTTAAATTAAGCATCAAATTAAATATTTCCACAGATAAATTAAGCAAGCTACTCGAAGCAGTTCAGTTCAACATTTAATTAATCAAAAAGTAAGCAAAATTTCGGTGATTTTTCTAGAGATAACTTTTGAAAATATTATGATTGTGAAGTTTAAGAAAAAAAATATGTATAATTATACCCATTTTTCCCATGTAATTTCTATGCTACATAATTAATTTTTTAAAATGATATAAGCTTATTTTGCAACAATATATTTTATTTTTTAAATTAAATTCAAATCTTTTTTATATTTCATCCATTTTATTTCTATCTATTGATTATCAAGGTATAAAGATTCGACCTAGTTTAGAGTTTAATAAAATATTTGAAAGCTTAACATATTTAAAGTTAAACCTAAATTTCAGAATCCACCAACGGTAAATTATTTTTAAAGAATTCCATTTTAAATAGTGCTGGATATTTCTACAATATAATTAAATATATGTATAGATATAGACAGAAAAGTAAGGGAATGTATAGCATAATTAATTGTATATGGATGCCAAAATAGCATTAATTATTTTCTATCGCACTTTGAATCTTAAAAATATTTTGCAGAGGTTGACAATAACATCAAATAGCACGAAATATTTATTTGAAAATTCTCGCATCATTGACTCCACCAAATCACCTGGTTACCAAAAGCGGGTGGTATGAGAGTACCATATTCAAGAATCTAAAGCATTTACATCCTGTTAAAGGATGAAAAATTCTAAAAATGTCCTTATACTTTAAATGGAAAAAGAGCGGCAGCAATAACAACAAAAATTGAGATATCCTACCATTGCAATTTGAATTCCACATGAAGTTGCCGTCTGGTAAGGTTTCCAAATTTCAAGGCGAGATGTTTTCCTTTTCGTTAGAGGTTCAACTCACGTTTTTATACAGCTATAGCCTCGGCTTTAAAGACCGGTGGGCATCTTCCAGTCCCCAATGGTGGGGAGAAAGCGAGGTCAAAGGTCACATGCTTGCTTATTTCACACGAGGCAGCGGGGTTCGAAGAAGACGGGGGAAAGGGAGGTGTCTAAGTTAGAAGCGTACGAAGAAACATGAAATGGGGCTATATTCAGTTTAGCATCAGGTAGAAATAAAGCAAAACTTCTTGTCATTTTTAGCAAAAAAAAGGGCACAATTATGTAACACTTCACTAAACATTCCAAGACTGTTTGCTCTACTACAGATCTCCAGATATAGAAATGAATTTCCTTATCTACTGTATTTGGCAACAAAAACTCACCCCCCCCCCTTTTTTCTTTCCCCAAAAATGGATCAGCCAAAAAAAAAAGAGAGAGAGAGAGTGAGATGTTCTTGAAGAAAACGCTTTTCAACTGCGCAGGTCTTTGAAGTCTATAGGCGTAGTCAGAGGATTGATTTTTTATCCTATCTAGGTACCCTTTGCTTGTTTGGGCATGACTGGATTAATTAATAGGCAACTGATTACGTGCCCAAACATTCCCCCCTTTTTTACAGTATTTTGAAAGAATTTTGATTACAGATGTTGCTAAATCGAACTCAAATAATCATTAAAATTATGTAGCATTATATTAAGTTGCTTTATAGTTCGAACAAAATGTTTTTTTTTATAATTAAAGAAATAAAGATGCCATGTCTGGTAATTAAATAGTATTTAGAGAATATTAAACTTCTGTAATTTTTTTCAATTAATTAAAATTACATTTGAATTTTTTATAGGAAAAATATTGAGATAAATTGTTTTGAAAGTGACCCAAAATTAAATAATATATTAACTCAGTTTGTAAAAATTTATGGCTTATAAAGAGATTAAAATTGATCACTGAGAAAATATCGGGTTCTGGACGCTGGAAAGCAAAAAATGGTTGGATTTGTATTACTTAAGGGTCTAAACACGAAATTTGGCCTCGGACACCGTTCTATCGCCTAATCATAACTTCAAAATTCCTCCAGCATTTCCGGTAGCACGCGTGCCTTTCAATTCAAAATGTTAACTCAACAAGTAATTTCGTCGTTATTGAGTTTTTTGTGAATTTCAAAGCTAAACAATGCCTTAAACAAAACTTTAAGGCATTAAAAACAGAATAAATTATTAATTGAATTTATCACCTGTGTGATTTGTTGTTGTTTTTACTTATGGCACTTTTACAATCCCGCTAACAGTTACCTGTCAGCTATTTAAATCAAGTGAGCGTCTCCTGTTTTTTTAGTAGCTCCAACTAGGACAAAGAGCATGAGTGAGCTATTTCATGACACATTCGCTTGCACAACCCCTTTTCACAGGGAGGCAAATTCACATCTCACAGATAGAACACAGAACAACCATACTCGAACCCGGAAGACACGCTACCCCTCTACTAGGACGCCGGCACTTGTTTGATTTAATATGATCTACTAATGGGCTGGTATTATCTCTGTACGTAACAAATAAATTATAAATATTTCTGACATCCTGAAATTATTTTAATATGTTTGTGATTTTCCTTTGAAATATCAATGGAGTTCCGCAAATGCATATTTATGACAGTTTAGCTTAATTTAATTACATTTCCGTTCCGTTTTAAAGTAACACTAAAGCTATATTGGGACGCACCTCTTAATTTTGACACACCGTCAGATGACGACAAAGACTTTATCTGTGATGATCACCTCCCCCCCATCCCTCTACAAACTTCTGCATCGCATCGAGAAATCTAGTTTGATTATTACCGTCACAAGAAAATTCCTGAACATGGTTGCCGTAAGTAGACGAGTCTAAGTAAGGAAGGGAAGTAGACATTAAAGCAGACCACAACATTTGGCTAACTAAGCAAGCTTCATTAGGCGAGAAATTATTTTCGCTTAAGTTTATACAGATGTATTTGTATGAGAAATAAAATTAAATTACAGATAAACTTAGAAATTCCTTCTTATTTACGCTTTAAAATAATGTCTTGCATAAGAAAGCCTACGACGATATTTCTTCAACTTCTTTTGTATTGATTTTTTTTTTCAGATATGAGGCTGTCGCCAATTAAATAAAAACCATTGGATAATAACAAAATAGTTTGATATTTTCTGGAAAATTCCTGTATTTTTAAGAGTGGAAAACCTGCATTTTAAAACTAAATCCCCCCCCCTTCCGTTTTACACTAGAATTTATGAGTTTTGAATAAGGTGAAAACGATAGTTTCAAAGAATATAGTTAGGATTAGAAAAAAAAAATAGTTAATTTGGAACTGTTTAATCTGTATCTATATCTAATAATAAAGCTCAATGTGTGCGTGTGTGTGTTGGTGCTCTACAGGCCAGACCGTCGGACCAACAGCTACCAAAATTGGTACATGTATAACTTGGAGGTCGGGAATGTGCACCTCTGAGCCCTTTTTTCGAATTTTTTTTATTAGAATTTGAATTAATTGAAATTTAAGCGAAATGTCGATGTTTTTCCGCTATAACTTCCGAAAATATTATCGCACAAACATGATTTGTACATCAATTTAAAGATTTTAAAAAAATTAGCTTTCTAATGGTATCAGTGTTTTAATATATAACTAAAGCTTCTATTTTTGACGAATTTTTTTAAAAAATATTTAACTATGTTTTTTTTAGCACGTGACTAAAAGGTAAAATAAAGGAAAACAATAACGGAAGTTCAAATTTAAAAAAAAAAAACTATCATCGCAAATTAAATCTGAAGAAATGCAACTTTTAGAACGTGACTGGATAAAATAAAATAGATATAAAATGTGACATTTTCTTTAAAAAATGCGAGGCAAAGGATTCTATGATCATTTGCAATATTTAAATCATTAATTTAATAAATTATCTTTATTTATATAGGATATGCATTAAATTCCGGTCCAATGGCCAATTTGTAAAATATTATTAATAGGCATATATAGTGTTTAATACTATTAATTTGATATAAATGAAGTAAATAATTACATTTTATGTAGTTTGAGTCAAACAATGCATTTATGAATAATGAGTTTTAGATTTCCACATCCTTTGCTCTGTGAGCCATATATTACAAAATACTTTATTAATATTTCAAATAAAAGTTGCTACATCAATCAGTCTTCTAAATCAATCATTAAAACTGACTGATTTATAAAATTAAAGAATATTATTAGGAAAACTTGTTCTTTTAGAACATTCCGTCCATCATCTTAAAGAAAATATTAATTTCAGGCCAATCAATGCCCGGAATTACTTCAAGGCTAATGAATATGTGATTTAATTGAACATTTTAGAACGCTTAACTCATGGCGAACCAGCTGGTTGCCAAAGGCGGCTAATTCAAAATAAATCTGTTACTGCTTAATATAAATAAAAAATAAAAACATGAAATTCAGCAAAAAATTAAAATACAAATAAATCAATAAGTAGGCAAAATTAAACATATTTATTCCTTTCATATTCTTTTAAGAAATAACGAAGTATTTATCGGAATCTTTGTAATAGCTCATACACCTCAAAATTAGCTACCCGGTCCTCCGTAGCACTTCTTACAGATATATTACATATAACGTAATATCCACAAATTATTGAAGAATAAATATTCCAAAAGAATTTTAATAAATTGAAACATTACTAAAAATTATTTAGCTGACATCGATTACTAACTAAATATATAAGTGAAATTAATTTACCCAAAAATCCTAATATAATTTATTTGAACAATCAAATTAACATTGTACAAGCCAAAATGGGATTTTTAACCGGCAATTCATCAAATGATAATGATACTTTTAACCGGTTCATTTGGTACAAAAAGAAATAATGCCCTTTCTTTCACCCCCAAAATGTAATAGAACACCCCGTTTTTAAGCCGACTCACCCCTACTTTTAGGGTTACTAGGGTTTTTCTCGTGAAAGTAAATCAGTATGGGCTTAACAAGTACCCGACCCGTTTATATGTTGGTTCTTTGATGGAATTGATTTTGAACCTTGAAGCCTTTAGTCTCGATCTTGATAAATTATAACAACGCTACTATGACCATAATTTAAACATTTTTTATTCTATAAGGAAAGTTATATAAAAGAATATTTAAAGTAAGTAGTGATCGCTATATAGTAAAATTAATTCCCAGACCACTGAAATGTGTAAATACAAAGATAATTTTCCTCGTCTTTTGAATTTCTGGTGATAACAGAATTCCAGGCCCACGCAGATAGCAATTCACATATAAGAAGCATGTAAAATTGATAACATTACGAGCATCTAACGAAATTTGGTGTATCACAAGGATATATGCATCATCATAGGCGATGGTTCTTCAATCAGTAATATTAACCCATTTGTACCATTAGCGTATATATACGCTCAATTTTCCTGGTCACTATCACTGGAGCGTATATATACGCTGCATCATATTATATGCTATGCATATAATATACATACATATTATATACTATCTACCTATACGCATCCCACATTTCAAATATTACCACACTGAACAAAATTACTAACAAATAATGCTCAAAAATGATTTTTTTCTACTTTTATACAATTTTACACCTAAATATGAAATAAACATTTTTCCGTGATATGGGCCATTTTTTCATAGTTTCATATGATGCAAATGGGTTAATAACGGCAGCATTATTATTTTACCACGTAAAATATCGAGAAACCATAAAACACGCATAAAGAGAGTAAAAAAATACTAATACTTTCTAATAATAAAATATATACCTCAGTTACCAATTCTGGTTCATCATTTGGAATATCAAACTTAATTTAACGAAATCGGTATGTTTCTTCTTTTCTTGAAAATGCACTATATGTATAATCATTCAGCCTTATCTTATTTCCTGCTTTAACGCATTTTCTTTACGAATGAATGCAAATATTTAGTTATTTCTAAATATCGCTTACTCACGGCAGTAAAATCCACGATATAGCTAATTACATCAGCTTAAAGGCGGAGAACTTGATTAAACGCAATCTTCAATGACTTTTGTAATCAAGCACTCGACTCTTTAATACAAAGAAATAAAATGAACAGTAATGATTTACAGAATGTCAGTTTGAGAGACATAATAATTAAAAATGTCCAGATATTGCAAGTGAATAAAAAAAAACTAGTAAAAATAGTAGACTAGGTACGCGATGACCTTGTATTTAACCCGTATTAAACTGTACTTGTATCTCTACTTATAATAAAGAAAAATGGTGCTTTAGAAAAAAAAACTATTTTTGCTATAGTTATCAAATAGTAACAAATATGATAAAGAATGGAAGCTTAACTCTAAAAGCCATTTCTTTAGTCGAAATTTCGACATATATAGTTAGATTTTTGATTTTAATATTTTTCTTTGGTAATCCCCACTCCCAAATATCATTGCACAAACTTGAATTTTTTTGAAAACAAACTTTTCCGAATTTAAAAATGTTACCAATTTAATTGTTAACATTTCAAATGAATTCTGACAGATACAATTTGCTTAGTTTCCTATAATGAAATTCAATATCAAAATACAAATGAAACCATTGCCATTAATTTCAATTAATATTTAACCGCGTGATTTTCTTCCATTTCAGGCGAGAAAGATTCTAAAATTATTTTCGCATTTTGCATGACGAATCAGTAAATGAATTTGCATTACCTCAAAAGATAGCATGAAATTTAACTGAGATTATCTAGACAGTCGTATTTTTAATGTTATTATAATGTCATGGGATTCAATTCCATTTGTAGGTTCATGCGTAAAACAAACAGAACAGGTGAAATATTACCAATCCTTTGCACTCTCCAAAGGTAATCGATGTCCAATTATTCACCTAATACAAGGGCTTGTCTGTTGCTCTAAAAAATAAGTATATATATATATGTGTGTGTGTGTGTGTGTGTGTTAAGTTGAATTTCCTCCCAAAATAAATGTATATTTTCCTATTGCGTTACTGGTATTTTAAACAATCAAAATTAAAAACCAAATAATTAAAACGTCAAAATGATGCACATCTTAAATGGTGCCAGAGAGGAGACAAATAATATGAAAGTGGCCGATTAGTGCTGAGGGTTAAAATAATGCAGTTTTTTAATTTGTCGCTATCTAATACGTTAGAACTCTTTGTTTAAGGAATCATAGATATCAAGTTAAAGTTATTTAAAATTAAGCAAAATAAATATTTCCGTCAAAATTTCTAGTCGGCAAAAGCGGCTAGCATGCGAATAATCTATACATAGTATAAAATGTAGTCTATAGAAAGCGTTTGTTTATTTGCACCCCAAAAACTCGAGAAGAAGATAACAGATATTGTGGATATATAAACCATTTTGTAAAGCATATATTGGGCAAGGTTTTAGTATATCAAAATTAAAAAAGGGAGTTTTACCATTGCTATTTTAATCATTCCACGCATGCACGAAAACATCAAACTGTGCATGTGCAATAAGGAGAGCTGTTACATGCATATGTGATACGTTTCTTTAAGCATTGATTCAAATCTCATCATGCCCAAAAGAAGAAAATCCAACCTTGGTCGGAACACATTAAATGCCAAAAAGTTTGTTGTGTGTTAAGGAAATTGCAGAGGAAAGAAATGTTCGGTTAGCAAATATCAGAGACAGAATGCCCACACTTAGAGAAGGAAAGTCTTTTGATAAGAGTTTAGTTTAGTTATATTAACGTCCCGTTTTAAAGCAACACGAGGGCTATTTTGGGACGGACATCGTCATTTTGAACCACGGTCAGATGACGAGGACACCTGAACTGGCACCCCCCTCTCCACGCCACACCACATCAGTGGTAGGATGTTTGGCCTGCCCGATTTAACGTGCCATAGACCCCCTCACACGGCGGTTCTTTGGTGGAATCGAGTGTCGAACCTGAAGCCCTCCGGTTCCGAAGCCGAGACCTTACCACCAGGCCACCGCGGCCCCTTTTGACGAGAGAAACAAAAAACAAATGTCTTTCTCTTAATAGCATTGCGTCGACAGAATATATCTGAATTATGAGCTCCTGAGGAAAAAAATGATCACAAGTCTGCTGAGAGAGAAAGGCATTAAAATTTCAGACAAAGGAGAAGAAATGAAAACGCGCACGCGCGCACACACACACACACACACACACACACACACACACACACACACACACACACACACACACACACACACACACACACA
>JAPMOQ010034576.1:1219979-1242195 GCA_026543055.1 Argiope trifasciata
ACACACACACACACACACACACACACACACACACACACACACACACATTTTAAAACAGCTTTTCTATTGTACATTTTTAGGGGATTGTTTTATCTACGCACATACCATATTTTTACCTTTTTAACTGTCTAAATATTTTTGAATGCGTTCTACAAAAAAGGGTTTTATATTTATTTTTGATAATTTCTAAACATATTTTATGTTTGTTTGATGTTGCGTAATATGCCCATGCCCTATCGAGTGGAGGCTAGACTAAAGTTTAAAGCTAAATTTTCTTCTTGGATTCTATGCCAGGGGCAGCAACGTGCGGGTAATGATAATTGTATGTATATATATAGGGAGAGAGTCCTTCAAAATAATATTCCAGATACGTCACCTCCACTATCAAGTTCAATATTTTGAAGTTTTATAAAGTGATATAAAAAAAGATGTTAGTTAAAAAAAAGTTAAAAGACGTAGGGACTTAAGTATATTAGATGGGAATTGAGATCTCAAATTTACCCACACTTTTCCCATTATCCCTTGAAAATACTTAGAATGGCATTTGTATTCCAATCATCATTACACACCATAGTATAAGATCGTTTTAGGCTTCATTTTTTTCATCCTTAATTTTAAATTCTGCTCATAATTATAGTAAAGATACTGTGCACACAACCGAGGGGAACGTATTTAATATTATCATAATGACGAGAAAATAAACGTATTAAATAAAATAAGGAAAAGATTTAAAATCTACTTTGTAAAAAAAAAAATCTAATATGTAGTAAAGGAAATTTGCGTGGAAATAAAAATCGACGGTACTTTTTCGTTATACGGGCGCAAAATGTCGCCAATGTGAGCCAAACGCGAGTCAAGTCTCCAAGCGAAGTGAATGACAAAACAAACTGTCGCCAACGTGAACAAAACGAACAATATCGCCAAGTGTAACTACGTGAAATTTGACGTAAATTTGCATTTCCGTATTACAGAAAAGTTCCAAATCTGTATCATTCAAAAGCTTGTTTTTTGAACAAAGATAAAAATTGATTTTGAATAATACACTGCTAAGTTAATGTATTGAATAACTAATTTCTATATATAACAGTCTGCTCTGTAAACCATTTTGAACTAGTTTTTCCAAAAGTAAATTTGAAATTACAAATAGCATGTAAACAGCCAAACACTATCAAATTAACCCTTTGACTATCAATTTTTTAAAAATCATTTTCTCTGCAATTGGGTAGAAAATAAAGATATTTTCTGTATTAGACAAATCTATTCGATTTTTTTCTAATGTTTTCAAATCCCCATGGCTAGGACATGATGGCCAAATACACCCTCCCCACATAAAAAAAACACTACTTAGATCTGTTTAAGTTGATTTTAAAAAGGTTACTAGTATGTATATGCCCTGTTGATAGTCAAAGAGTTAAAAATCTGCAGTGGGCTACTCACATTTTAGATAATTTTAAGATTACAAAACCAGAATTAAAAGACTCAGAAATCATAAATACACAGAAATTCTAATCTCTAGAAGACCAGGAGGGTAGTGAAAAGAGGATCTTAAAATTTCATATTTACAAACAAAATACATCAAGATGTATAAGAAGTAAATAGAGTTAAAAATGTAAATAGAGTTATAAATTATCTATAATAGGTTAAAAATTATGAAATAGCAAATGAAACAATGCATGAAAATAATTCAAAAATTGTGGGCAATTATTGTTAAAAAATAATCAAAATGTTCAAAAAATTTTTATTTACAGTAACAACAAGTAATTAAAAAACCAGTTTTGTATTCATACAATAATGCAATTCTTTGATAAAATCACCGGACAGCCATTAAAAACAATAAAATGTCAATGTTTTCTTCGTTATAAAAGAGTTCCTAATAGCTTTGGGGGCTTCTTGAGGAACATTTCACGTACTCTGTAGTGCACAGTAATATTTCCCTGTTCGTTTCTTGTAGAGTATTTTGCAAATTTATGGAACATATCATCCACAAACCCCTTTTTCATTCGATCAGGAAGGGTGATGAAGATTGGGAGGCAACAAGAAAGCAGAAATTCTGTAAAAAAAGAAAATTAAAATTTTCTCTCTCATTACAAATTGTTAAAACAAATCACTGAGAGACTGAGATAGCCTAGCTGGTAGGACGATGGATTCGCATCCCTTAGATTGCGAGTACGAACCCCCTCCGGCTGTTGACTCGCCACGTATGAGGTGACTGGAGCGCGTATAAAGGCCATATCACACGGTGAAATTTAGTCAGCACTTTTCCGTTTCTACCCTCAAGAACCGGTCAAGCAAGTTTTACGTCATCGACAACTTTTACTAACCAGTTTGAAAATGCCGACGAAATATTTTCTGCAAAAGAAATTCAACCAATCACGTGAAACTTTGAACTGATATCACACAAGTGACGTCACTTTCGTTGTCGGTTGCTGACGGAAAGCGCCGATGATATTTCGCCGTGTGATAAGGCCTTAAATCTGCCGTGGTCACAAATTCCTCCATGTAGAGAGTAATACTACTTCAAAGGCAATCGTTCTCTGATCAATATCTACATTATGATCTGTGGATGAGTGAATGAAATGTATGAATGAAATTTGCCCTGTAAAAAGTGTTGTGGCGCGTGAATAGTTAAGTTGTACTCTTTACCCTAGATGACCCTACTGATAAAAGAAACTCACAATTTGGATTAAATAACAATGCCTCTTTAGTCAACGGACTTGTTAATGACAGGTACCATTAAAACAACAAATCACTGAAGACAAAAATGTAATATTTTGATTATTACATAGACAATTACTGATTTTTTTTTTTTATCTTCAAACCAGTGGCAAATCTATTCTATAAATCCCCGTCATAAATCAAAAGTTAATTCTTAACAGAAAGGTGTCGATCATGTAAAAAGAAAATCCCAAGAAATAAGATCTTCCCAAAACTTTCTCGTTCACTATCTGATAAAGCTGTTATTCCAGAAAATGCCTTGCATAATATTGGGATACAACAGTTAGGAAATGTTAATCTTTGACTCGAATTTAGAGTTTCTACTGAATCTATAGTTCATCCTCGGCGAATTATTTGGCGATTAATCCTGGCATGTGATTAATAGCATCTAAAATTCGATTGTGTTTTAGACACGTTTTTCCCAATTAATTGAAAAAGATTTGAAACCATACTTGACGTATTAAAGTCACTGTGACCTTGAGTAACCGTGTTAAATGTTTTTGAAAATACAGACTGGCAGAGGATCAACCCCCAGTTGGATATGGCACAAAATTTGAAAGGCATCTAGTCTATAGATGCTAATTTCTATCCATCTAGCTCTCTTCATTTTGTAGCTATAGTATTTAATTATATACGACAGATGGAAAAACAAATTTCTTTCAAGAGGATTTTGTTCAAAATTTGATAGAAGTATATTAATTTAGAAAAAAAATAGCGCACTAAATTTCATCATTCTAGATTAAAGCTGGGGGCCGTGGTGGCCTAGTGGTAAGGTCTTGGCTTCGGAACAGGAGGGTTTCAGGTTCAAGACTCAATTCCACCGAAGAACCGTCGTGTGAGGGGGTCTCTTGCACGTTAAATCTGTCAGGCCAAACATCCTCCCGCTGGTTTGGTGTGGTGTGGAGAGGGGGGGTGCCAGTTCAGGTGTCGTCCTCGTCATCTGATCGTGGTTCAAAATTGCGAGGTCTGTCCCCAAATAGCCCTCGTGTTGCTTTAAAACGGGACGTTAATATTACTAAACATCTAGATTAAAGCTTTTTGAGTTCCCTTTGTCACAGACAGACATAGATTTTCCAGACAAAGTGTTTTTCGAATTCAGGGAGATCTGTAATGGGGATATTCGTCAAAATCTCCTTTTCGAATTTTTTGATTATTACTATAATTTATCTTTATTATGTATTTATCTTTATTATCTGTTGTCTGTCTATGTTATTATGTTATGTATTTATCTTTATCTGCTTATTTTTATTATGTCTATAGTTTATCTTTATTATATACTTTATTAAGTATAAATAGCGATGCGCTTAATGGTTTCATAAATATCTTCAGGCCGGGGCAGCCTGGTTGGTAAGGCGTTAAATTCGCATCCCCTTCTGTTGCGAGTTCGAACATCACTGGCCGAAGACCTTCGTGTGTGGTGCTGGCTGGCGCACGTATAAATCTGTCGTGGCCACAAAGTCTTCCACGTCGAGAGTAATATCACTGGGGTTACTGGTACAGAGGTGATCTTTCTCTGATCCAGGTCTAAATTACGATCTATAGATGGGTGAATGAAATATATAAATGAAGTCCACCCTGTAAAAGGGGTTGAGATGTTTGAGTAGCTCTTAGCCCTAGAGGGCTCTACTAAAGAAACAAGCGATGCACAAAAAAAAAATGGATTAAATCGCAATGGCTCTTTAGTCAGCGAGCTTGTCAATGGCAAGTGCCGATAGAAACAACAACATAAAAATAGTTCCGATTTTCTTTATTCCAATATTAGATGGAGATGTGCATGCAAATCTCCGATTGTTTCAATTCGAAGGTAGTGGTATGCATTGGGAAACAAGCGGGAATGATCTCCTCAAAAATGCCTCGAATAATTTCTAATAAATGTTTTTATGTATTATTAACCACGAATAGCTACGAAACAACCCATTAGTGTGAGAATTTGGTCAATGAAAAGTTATGATGTTATTAATATCCAAGAGCTAGAAAAGTAAATATACAGTTTGGACACCTTTTTGTTCTTCTCAGCCAATTCAAACTAAAATTTGTCTCAGATCTTCAGTTGTTGTTACATAACATAACACCATTTGAGGGGCCCCGGTGCCTATAACATTAAGTTATCTAACCGGTTAGAAGGGCACAAAATGGAAGGAAATAAAAGGAAGAAAGAGATAAAAAATAAAGATAGAGACGACAAACCATCCAGGTATCTCCAGAGAGAATACCATTGGTGTCGAATCTTACACGACTACATTCAGTTTTTGAGTGAGGTAATAATTACATGGGGGGAGCAAAAATAAGTTATACTTTTGAAGTTATATTTTCGGCTTATTATGATTGGCAATTTGGTCTCAGCTATTGTATAACCCTGAAGAGGTCTTTGTATTTATTGATATGGTTTATTATGGAGTGGATCTTGCTGCGTGAATGGGTGTTTGATGCAATCCTCTTGTACCATTCTTCCTCAAAACGGAGCTCTGGCTTTCTCATGTGCCATGAGAGAGCCAGTAAGCATTCGGTGGCATAGTGAATTGGGGGTCCTATTTCCCTACTGCTACAGCAGGGAGAGATAGCAAAATGGAATCTGCAGGTATGTTGCGACTGGACCATGTCCAGTGAAGAAAAGGACATCCGCTCTGTTCCAGTTGGTAGCGTAGGGAGAAACTTTCGGTATTATATTAAATGTGGATCGGCCTGTTTCGCCTTCTTCCCACTGACAGTTGTTACGGGATCCCATAAGAAATTTCATTTAAATCATTGCGTTTTTGAATTACTCCACGTACATGCCTCCGAAAATACGTTTAGATGGTCAACCCATTTAGTTTCAAATTTCATACACATCTTTGCTTCAAATCTTGTTGTTTCATGTTTCTTATGGCACTTGTAAATGGACAAACCGGCTGTTACGAAGACAGCGATTTAAGCAGACAGGGTTCGTTTGTAGATTTTTATCAGTAGCGTCATCTAGGTCCCCAGAGTACGACTTTGCCACTCACGCGTCACAACTCTTTTTATGTTGCGGATTTCATTCATGCATTTTCATTCACAGATCGTAATTTAGACAATCAGAGAAAGATCACCTCTAAACTAGTACCTCCAGTGTTATTACTCTTGACATGGAGGGCTTTGTGGCCACGACAGATATGTGCGCCAGCTACCACCACACACGGGGAATCTTTGGCTGATGGGTTCGAACTCTCAACCTAACGGACACGAGTCCAATGCCCTACCAACCAGGCTATCTCGGCCAGCACTTTAAATTTTAAAAATGTATACCAAATCTTATCCATTCGACTCTCTTCAATTTGTAATTATTGCGATGACTTATATTCAGGCAGCCAACCAGACAGACCGACTTTCTTTGAAACGGTTTTGCTCGAAATTTGATAAAAATCTACAAATTGTTCTCAATACCAAACACCCAATTTCATTCATCTAGCCCAAATTGACGTTGAGTTGTAGCATTCACAGACAGAATTCCAAAATTGCCTTTTTTGAAATCAAAGGAATGTGAAACGCGGAGATTCGTCAAAATGCTGAATTAGAATTTCTTTTTTAACGATTGTAATATTTTCTCTTTGTACATTTTGCATTGAAGTTTAGTTATATTAACGTCCCATTTTGAAGCAACACTAGGGCTATTTTGAGGCGGACCTCTTAATTTTGAGCTTCGGTCAGATGAAGAGGAGACATTTGAGCTGACACCCTCCATCGCCACACCCCCACCAGCTGGAGGATGCTTGGCCTGACAGATTTAACGAGCAACAGATCCCCTTACATGACGGATCTTCGGTGGAATCGGGTTTCGAACTTAAAACCCTAAGACTCACAAGTTGAGACCTTACCACCAGGCAACCGTGGTCCCTTTTGCATCAGAGGAAGTAAAAAACAAACTTAAAAACTTTTCTGGCCATTCAAGAATTGAAGTATTCTTTTTAAATCTTTTGTAGCTCCGAAAATGTATTTTCAAAATTGTATCAGGCTGTGAACTTGATAAAATATGGAAATGCAATAATCCAGAAGAAATAATTTTAGTAAGCACCATGATGCAGAAAACGCAAATTTTTTTATCAAATTTTAAGACGAAATTCATATTTGAAATTAAGTCCGTTTGTTCCTCCAAATACAACAACTAAACACCAAATCGATCTTTATAGATATAACTTATGTCTATTCTAATAACATGTTTCAATTATTAAAACTTTAGGTATTTTGAAACAAACTTTGAAACCTTTGACCATATTTTGAAACAATCCATCAATGAGTTAACTGCCAATCGATTTGACAATTCATTAGAATAAAATATATGGATTAATTTTAGTCCATGATTCTTATACCCAAATTGTACCGTGTTTTGGACTAAATCTTTCAAAACCTACTTCGCAATATACAAAAATTAAAATTAAGAAAGCTCTTAATATCAAAATATCAGAGTTTGGACCCGATCTACAATAAAAGTCTATACTAAATACAATGTTATCATAGAATATGACAAAGTTAATTGTAAAACCTAATTTATTGTGAAAGTGTAAAAAAAAAAAATGTAAGAATTTCAGTTACTACTCATGCGAAAAATTACATACTTACTTTTACATTGGGCATCTGATCTGAATTGACTACACTCATCTACGGTTTTGAAATACAAAATCTCAAAGCCAATAGATCTCAGCATATTTTGAAAGGAAACATCGGAATTGTTCTCTGTTAACTGCGGATGAGATGTTGCTTTCAAATCCTAAAAATAATTAAAAAGATATTAATGATTAATCACAACTTATTCCTCCGATTTCATTTCTCAAAATCGGATATTCCAAGATTATTCCACACAGTTCTAAAAGATCAATTTGAATTTTGGATTTTCACTCCAAAATCTATTGCCGGTCAAAAATTAGCATGATGTATATGGATATTACCCGTTTTAACATTGACAATAACCGATTACCTTAAGATAGATTTTCTATACGACAAATCTTACAAGAATTGACAAAATTTACTTCAGCATTTCTAACAGTTAAGCACGCACTAATAACATACTAGCATAACGCACTAATTAACAAATATGTGGATTTTTTAATGGCACAAAACCCTAACATGGCTACGCTCTGAAAATCTTACTGAGCTTAAACAATTCCTATTTTCTTGGATGCTCACAAAACGTAGGTTTGAAGTGAGTGACATGTAAACTATTATGACACTCGCCAAAAATGTAGTGATGATGTTACTCAGATTAATCATCGTTAACATGTCTAAATACGGGCTGAAAAATGGAAAACCAAGACCGTACACGTGGCTGACTTGTTGTACCTTTCAGTTTTCTTTTTACACCTATTCAAGTGTTTATATTCGAAAAAAAATAGATCAATATTGATTAGTGTTATATTTACTAAGTCAGCTAACAACTATTACTTTATCAATAAGTGATTTTACAGAGGTTATATATTTCGATAACTGAACATATAATTCAAAATTATAAATATTAAGGAGCATTGTTACGAATCTTTTCTCAAGCTTCCATTAAACAGCGCCACTCATATAGAATCAAAATGCAGCATCTGCTTATTTGACAAATTATAAATTATAAATTTTAACATTATTAGAAATACAACACCGAACAGATTTTTTTAACGTTGTAGTGTATGCCAGTGATGTCTCTATACATGATGATAAAAAATGAACTACAAGGTGCGCCAGAGAAACTTATTTGAAAAACGTCCCGAGCGGTGAGTTGGGTGGCTAGAGGGGTGATAGGTGGTGCTACTGGAGAGGAACCCCCCCCCCAAATTGTTTTTCCTTCTAGTCAATTCCCATCATGCTTTAATCTAGAGACCAGCGAGCCTTCGCAGTCGAGAGCTTCTTTCCGAACGGTCGCTCACTTGTTGCTAGGCAACGCGCTCACTTTGAAATTCCTCCTCACAGACCCGTTCCTGGCCGTAATTCGATTCTGACGTGGGTTAACTCATTTCGGAAGTGTCGCTAAACCCAGAAATGGACATCAACGGACTACCATAATTCTGGAAAATGTCGAAAGAGTGAGGCAATAAGTTCTGCTTTCGACTAGCAAACACGCATCTGCTCAGGGAATTTCTGACACCACTCTTCGACGAATTATCCCTCAAGACCTTCCATTTCATCCCTATATATTGGCTGCTCTGCAATAATAACTGAACGCGATTTTGTTGCCCGTCAAAATGTATGTGAAATGCTTCTTGACAACCTGCCTGAAGACGCGGTCGTTTTTTTTCCAGTGACGAGGCTCACTTTGAAATCCCTGGTTTATGTCGATCGACCACGGACAATAGCTCACCTCAAGAGCAGCATTCGCGACGCCATTGCCAACATACCGATTGGTATGCGGCAAAGAGTGGACACGAACTTCAAAAATCGACTCAGTGTATGCGCAATGGGGATCGCCATTTAAACGATGTCATTTTCAAAACTGCATGGAAAAAAATTGGGATATTGTATTCTCAAAAAAAGAATTATAACAATAACTGAAGTACTTTTGTTTTTATTGACCTTTCAAATAAGTTACACCCACTCACCCTGTATAAGTTTGCGGTGTAACTAACTGAAATAAACAAAGGAATTGTGGTATAACTAAAACTATGCTTCTTTACTATGCGGTTTATTACTCTGTGAAGGGGCATGGAGTCACCCAGCTACCAACGGTCTGCATCGCGTCCAAGTTCAAATCTCGTTCCGACGGGTCATGACCCGAGCAGTTATGAAAAAGGAGCAACCCTAGAATGGGTATACGCCAACTTGGCGAGTTGTTAGCAAAGTACTGAACAAGCGTAAAAGAAAAAAAAGAAAGTGACCACAAACTGATTATAAATTATGTTATGAATAAGCAATTAACAAACACGAAAGTAGTTAATTATTATTTTTCTTGTTTAAAAATAGGTTATGCATTCTTAAACTCATCGAAAATTATTGGAGCAGACAAATAGTTTATAACATAGCAAAGAAAATGTCACACTTATTGAGAAATGACAGATTTTAGTTGGCATACATTTTTTTGCCTGTGTAAAGTTTGCTCCATTAAATACATACATTTATTGTATAAAATAAAAATCTAAAATATTCTTAAAAAGGAGCAATTTAATGAAATTAATACTGCCTCGCAAAAAAAGATATCAGATCAAAACCATAGGCTGATAGTGAGCGTAATTGTGTATTCAACCCGGAGAAATATTAAAAGAAAGCGTTAATTTGTTTAGGCTGAAATTGAAAAAAATCAGTAAAAAGAATGTGTCCAAGATGCTCTGTTGAAGACCAAATCCCAATTATAATTCAGATTTGTATTTTGAACTTATGAATGCATAATGTCAATGGACTTAACCTATTTAGATAAAACTTATTCCTTCTAAATACATATATAAAAGAAAAACATCAAAAATATCACAGTGGAGGGATATATTTTTAGACAGTGGGAGTAATTTAATAAATACGATTTTTAAAAACACTTTAGTTATTGAACTCAAAAAAGTAGATTCTTTTATTTTAATTATTTTTTCTTTAAAGTATCTAGTTTATAATTCCTTATAAGTATTACAGAGCCTCGAAATTAATTTTTTCTTCAATGCTTAGAAGGTGACGTCACTCTACAAAGTAAAAATTTATTAATACCGAAAAGCCCTTTCAAGGGAATTAAGTTCAAGAGATCTGCTCGGATATCATGGTTAAATTTTCATACAATTTCATTAAGTATAATTCATTGAAAATCTTTGTTTTTATGTGCCATAGAAATCTTCCTAGGCGGATTTCAGAGTCAGGGAGGTCTTCTGAAAATACTCAAAAGATGTATGAACATATATTTGCACAATAACCCTCAACCAAGCTGGTCTTTTGTACATCAAGTACTTAAACACAAGGGCTGTCGATCTGTATTTTGAGCAGACAGAAAAGAAAATTTGGACCTTTCAGTATTTAGAGTTACCTGAAATAACGATCTTCGGAATGAAATATTTAAATAAGTTCCGAAAATACGGATGGCTTGCTATCATTTAAAGCATACATGCAGAGAAGTTTAACTCTAGCACTTTAAAAAGTAATTGTAAATTCAACTATGAAATAAGAAACATTTAACTAAACAATATACACATTAATAACATTAAGTAATAACAAGAAACATTTAAATAAACATTTGTAACAAAATTTAATTAAAAGTATACAATATAAAAGAGTAAAAAATTATGAGAAATACATTTCTTACACCTACGAACTGCCTCCATCTGAAGGAAACCTCTTTTATCCACTTGAAAATACAATTCTGTGGAATGAAACGAACTGCAATTGTCCCTCCGGGAACTAGCAAGTCATAAAAATTTTCAAAAGCAGTCTTCAAATTAGTTACTCTTTCCAAGTTATGAAAGGAAAGAATTTTTCGTGCAGTCCCAAACCAATATTTCAGTGTCTCCCTGGAAATAATTATGTAAATGCAAATAAGTACATGATAGCAGGCAAAACCAAAGCAAACAAAAGTATTTAATATTAAATGCGTACTATTATCAAATTATTTTGTAACAAATATATATTAAATGTAAATGGTAAGAATAATGGCATTTTATTATCTTTAGTGCAAGATGTGAGTCTGTTGCATAAAGATTCGCCACTAAATTGATGAACTGCTATTTTTTAGTTCGTATCGAATCCATAAAGGATCTCGTTTTTAGATTACACATGTCTGCAAACACAATAATTTTACAAATTAAAGCACCGCAAATAAAATAATGAAAAATTTATGCGGGCGTTCCAGAACGGGAAGGTAAATTCTTTTTGTATAAATGGACATTTTGTTCACATACTAAACAAATTTCCAATGGAATCTTGTCTGGAATCTGCAGTCTTTAGTTTCGAAACCCAGATTTTAATCTGAACTTGATTACCATGCTTAACAATAAAAAACTTTAAATGCATATTGCAATGTTTTTGTCTTCAGCCATAGCATGTATTTACCATAACCCATAGGCTTTTGATGGGCCAAGTCATAAAAAAAATGGATGAAGTGTACCTTGTTGCGGCCTTTCCAACACTTGAGTGCTATTAGCATTATTCGAGGGTCAAAAACTTAGTTTTTAATGTGGCGATGGTAAATAGAGACATTTAAATTAGGAGCGTTTTTTTTTAAATCTTCAGTAGTTCGGGAGCTTCAGCGATATCATAAATTGACTATTCTGATTTGGCCTAAGTCACAAGGTTGTTGCGGCTTATCCCACCTGGTCGATAGTAACATCAAACCATGTCGATGTGCCCGAACGACTTCAAACAATGTAACTGCCTCAGGACTTGACAGCTGTCCTTCATTTAAATCGATGCAAGCCAAAGTATGGGCAGAAGCAGCTTGAGTCGCATCGCATTTTGGACATATAGAATAAACTCTGTGACCCGTCACATGACGTTGTACACTATTGTGTCTACTTCGAAATCTAGCGAGAGTTGTCTGATCGCGCCGGTTGCCAGCCACAACTAAAACAGCTTCCGCAAACCATTCATGCATGGAGTCCCTCCTAGAAGAACAAAATATATCTTGCCGGAACCGGGGGGGATTTTTGAAAAAGTAAGGCAGTCACCAAGAGCAGTATCCTTTATGGCTGCACTCTGGCCAGACCATCA
This sequence comes from Argiope trifasciata, assembly GCA_026543055.1. Taxonomy (NCBI): domain Eukaryota; kingdom Metazoa; phylum Arthropoda; class Arachnida; order Araneae; family Araneidae; genus Argiope; species Argiope trifasciata. The sequence goes on from JAPMOQ010034576.1 coordinate 1,232,298, forward strand.
GCAATTTTATTTCCATGCATAGGTACAAGGTAAAATCTGAATGATTTCACCGGACTGTTTTCCGGTATGATTTCACCACCTCTCAGCATTGACAGAAACTAAGATTGAATCCTAAGGGTCCCATCATGGTCCACGGTACAACCTGTTCCGTGAGCAGACCTGTTATCATCAGTAAGAGGTAGTCGAGTCCTTCCCCTTCTCTACTCACAGGGTGGGAACAGAACCGGGCTCCATTCTAGAAGCTTTGCATCCTCATTTCTGAAGTGCAACACTCCGTTGAGATAGAGTTTTAGAGATATGAGAATTTCAGCCCTTACCATTTCGATTTCTACGTTTAAATTGGATGATTGATTCTTTTATGAACTCGACGAGACTTTAAACTTTCCTACAACCTGTCCTACAAGATTTCGAATTCTGTTTAAATTTCATAAGTTATGTTCCCATATAACAATAGCAAAGTGTTAGATTCGTATAGTTTATACTTCTGAAAGATGGTAGTTTTAGGTTCAAGCTCTAAGAACCTTCAGGAACTTCGGGATTCTTCTGCAAATCATTGCAATTGTTAGATTTCCTTTTAAAGAATTGTTTCTAATTACAATGATTATGTCATGAAAATTTTAAAACATTATTTTAAAGGCAATTTGATTACGGTTTATTCAAAGAATTTCCAATAACACCTCTTTGCTTTTATAATTAGAGTTTGGTCACAAAAGTTTTGATAAATTATAAAGTGCTCTATTTTTTAAATTTTTAAAGAAAGCAAGATTTTAAAATGCTTGACTTAATATTTACCGATTAGGATCCTTAAAACCAATATTTTATTACAAAAAAAATAAACATTAATTTTGACAATGAAAATAATTTTTTTTTTTTAATTTTTATTTCAGCAATTTATTACCATTAATATTCTGGAATCTTGATTTGATTTTTTTCTCAAATACATTACAAAGTGGTATAACAGATTGAAATAAAACTGAATTGAATTAATTAAATCATCTAAATACAAATTTCTAACAATATTACAAAGAATGCATTTTCATCGTAATCATATTGGTGTGGAAAAAATTTCAAAATCCTAGTATATCTGGAAATGAAAACTTTATTCCGAAATTCCATCTTTACATTATGAAACAAGTGAAGTAAGAAAAGTCACATATTACATACCTTTTTTCGATATCTGCAACGCAATACGTAACGTTATCATGATTATTGTAGAATCGAGCCGATTCGATCACTTGCATTTCATTATCTGTGGCTATTATTCTCAATTTAGGGAATTTTTTTAATAACTCTTCTACAAAATAAAAACCAGCGATGCCTGTTATAAGAAGACAGTAGTTCGACTTGATCCAACCAAGTTCTTTTACACTCCTTTCTAAGAAGGGCATGTCTTCTTTGCATCGGTAGGTAGACATTGGTAAAGTGGTTATTTAAAATCTGAAAGTAATTTGAAGAAAAACCGAAATTTAAACACATTTTTGTTAGATAATACTTAAAAGAATCCTCTACTTTTTATTCAGCAGATATAAAATTACAAGCACTGGTTATCATTTTGATAGGCAAAACAAGGAGAAATACATATCCAAAATAGAGATTAGGTTTAGTTAAATATCTAATAATGATAATAATGAATGTGTGTTTGTATTGGAACTCCGTATGTAAAATTATTTGTTGTAGAGTTACAAGCCGTGATATATACAATATATTATAGAAAGTAAGAAAGTGCACTTCGGAGCAATTTCTTTTTAAATTTTAATTAAAACTGTAGTGTAATTTTGATCTTTCTTCCACTGTAATATCCGAAATTACTACAGCCGTCTCCGATTTTTTTTTACATCTTAAAGTAATAATTAATATAATCTTTATATTATATATATATATAATTTAATGTTTGCGGAATTTTTTTTTTCTAAACTTAGACAATTTTTTAAATACATTTTTTTGTCTAATTTCCAACAATCCATAACATTGCTATCCCGAAATTCAAATCGTTTGTTTTTCATAAAATATTTAATTGTGTGATTTTCTGCTATTAATGGAATATAAAGAAAAAAATTTGCTCATTTGTCTTGTAAATATCCATGAAATTTACAAGACAAATCAGCAAAAATTACCTACTGATTTTCTTGCATATTATCCAATAAATTTTTATCACCTCTTAAACTTATAAAATTGTGCACTTTGAGTAATTCGACACTGTTGGGGGTGGGCGCAAATAGTTACGAACTATAAATCTTTGAATCTATTCTTTAATGATTCTTTAACAATAATTATATTTTGGACGCTGTTTTACCTGCTTATTAACAACAAAATTTGACACGAAATTATAGTTAAAGTCTTAAGATAACATATTGATTTGTGTTTTCAAGTTATTTCATTGATTTAACCATTTTACTGATTTCGTTCAAAATTTGATAAGAATCTATAGTTGAGATGCTAAATATGCGTATCCGATGTTATCCCATTAGCCACTTATGCTTTGTAGTTGTCAACCTCACTTGTAATCGAAAAGTCAGATAGACATCCTATGCATGGATTCGCTTAAAATTTGACAGAAATATACAATTGTATTGTGTCAAGCCTATGTATAAAATTTCATCGGCTAACTCAAAGTATTTTTAAGGCTTTATAACACGGCAAAATATCTTCGGCACTTTCCGTCAGCAAAAGACAGCGAAAGTGACTTCACTTGTGTGACGTCACTTCAAAGTTTCATATGATTGGTTGAATTTCGTTTGCGGACAATATTTCCGACGACATTTTCGAACTGGTTAGGAAAAGTTGTCGATTATGAAATTTGCTTGACCGGTTTTTGAGGGTAGAAACGGAAAAGGGCTGGAGAAATTTCACCGTGTGATAAGGCTTTTAGTTAACTTGTGCATAAATAGATAACATGCATAGTATAAAATGAAGTCTTCTGAAAACGTATGTTTATTTCAATCACAAAAGCTAGAGAAATAGTTAATGGATATTGGAGGTATTTAAACCATTTTTAGAGCAGTTATTGGAGAAGGTTTTAAAACATTAAAGTCATATCAAAATGAAGAGTTTTATAATTGCGATTTTAATTATTCCGTGCATAGGCGAAAACCTCAAACTGCGCATGTGCAAATAGAAAGAACTGTGGTATGCATATGCGATACATTTCTTTGTTTACGTCTGTTGTTGTTACTTATGGCACTTTACAAGTCTGCTGACAGAAAGCTGTCAACGATTTAAGCCTAAATTAGCGTCCCTTTTTTTACAGTAACGCCAACTAGGGCCAAAAGTACGACTTGGCTACTTCATGCTTCATATTCACTTGCGCAACCCCTTTTTACAGGGAGGGGGCACATTCACACTACTCATAGATAGAGCACAGAATAACAGCCATGCCAGAACCGGGACTCCCGGATCGAGGGGTAGACACGTTACTCCTATAACAGAACGCCGGTCTTTGTTTACGTCTGATTTTAAACAGCGATTCAAATCTCAATATGCCCAAAAGAAGGACATCCACCTTGACCGGAATACATTAAATTCCAAAGAGCCCCGTTCTAGGAAATATTGTTTTGTAGACACTTTTGATAATTTCTAAATATATTTTTATGTTTGTTTGATATTGCGTAACATGTCCATGTTATATCGGGTGTAAACTAGACTTAAGTTTAAAGCTAATTTTTCTTCTGCTAGTAATTAATAAAATGGGTTTTCTAACTGAGATTTAAAAGGTGGCGAATCGTTAAAATTCCGCTTCTTCTACGAATTCAATACTTCCTCTGAGCAATATGTACAGAACAAAGTGATAAAAGAGTGAAGTTACAAAACCGAGGTTGTAATAGCACGAAATTTAGAAGCCATATATTTACGTTTTTGATAGTTCTATGATGGCATGGAACTGGTAATCATTAGAAATGTTTATATATACAATAATCAGGTCATTAGAAAATTTATGTATGGAAATATGAAGGAATCATGGACATGAAATTATATCTAAACAATTTAATTAAAATCAAGTATAATATATAGTATCAAGTAACTGGTGAAAGTTAGTTCTAAGTATAGACCTTTGGCTTCAACTAACCTTTTTACTGATTCTGTCACGAGGATATACTTTTTGAACGCCCTTTCACTACTAATTAACAGCAAAATTTCACACAAAATCACGCTGACATGTTGTAGTCATACGATAACACTGAATTTTATCGATTTACGTTTGTGAGTTATTTCCTTGATTATAGACAAGTGAAAGAACAAACTGACAGTCAATTATTTGACCAATTTGGTTTAAAATTTGATAAGAATCTCTAGTTTAGATGCTACATCTGCATCGAATTTTATTTATTTAGGTATTTATGTTTTATAGTTATCCAGTTCACTTGCAATAGAACAGCCAAATAGACTTCCTTCATGTGAATTTTAAAAATTTGATAGAGATCTACAATTGTAGTGTAAAGCCCATGTACAAATTTTCAACCAATTAGTTAAAAGCATTATGGATTTATCTTTGTCACAGTCAAACTGGTGTAAATTTTCCAATAACATATTTTTCTAACTCGAACAAGTCCAAAAGGTGGAAAATCGTCAAAATCATCTTTTTTTTACTGTTACAATACTTTCTCTATGTATGTACGCAGCAGAGTAATAAAAAAAGGGGGAAATTATACTTCCGCGAAATTTAGAAGATAAATTAGCTATATATTTACAACTATGGTGTCATGAGAATATCATGTACACAATAAGCAGAGCATTAAGCAATAAGCATAGCATTAACAATATGCATAATAGCATAAAACAATTAAAATAACTCTTGATTTATATCTGGAAATATGATGGAATGTTGGACATAAAGTTACATACAAACAATTAAAATTAAATATAATAAGCATTTCCTATAAACCAGTTGTTTACCAAAAGTGATAAGTACTACATTTTCGCGATTAGTAGTTTCAATTATTACAGTAAAATTTATACATTTACTATTACTATCGAATAAACACGACGTAATAATAGTTCATTTTTATGAAGGAGAAAATCTTATTATTCAACTGTCAAAAGTATTTTTCCCATGTATATGTTATAAATACTATGAACCATTTATAATATTTTTGTACGGAAATTAGCTTCCAGATTGCAATTGGGAAAAGACAAATATGATGTAAAACTACCAGAATCGATAAATATTTTATAGAGTATTCACCATATTCGAATATTAGGAAATCATCCAGACAAATATTCCAGATGTGTTTGCAAAATATGAAAGTTTTTCTGGGTAGGTTCAAATAAGAAACATGAAAATGAGGAAAGGATATTATTGTCTTGTGGTGATGTTGATTGAAGACGTGCTTATAAATCTTAAACAAGTGCCCAGAAGCAATAATTTATTATGTTTTCATGTGATGAATTTCCTAAACCATGAAATGTATAATAATCCATTATTCACCTTATCAAAACTGGCTTCCTACCTACCATAAATTTCATTTTCTGACGTTGCCTTAAGTGCTTTATTTGATCTATCGCACAAAATCTTAGATGGTTTTTAAAAATTCATAGAGAAGCACTATTAATACCGTCTTCAGACACATATTTTTCGGTTACTTTATATATAAAAAATGTTATTTCCTCTTTAGTAAAAAAGTGAATAACTTATCAGAAATCGAATGTTTTGAATAATGAAATAGAAAACAATTTTAAGGAGCAGAAGAATACTTTGATTATAACAGATATGAGATAGAGCGTGCGTGTATAATGATTTGTATCAGAATGGATTATAACATATAAAGTTCAATTTATTTTCTTCTGCATAATTTCTAACAAAACTGTCATTACTGCAGACAAAACTAATTACATTTTTAAATAAATAATATTGGTAATAAATCTTACCTCAAAGACGGAACAGCACTGAAAGCACTCAGTTTTGTCTAAGAATCAACAGCAAGAACTAACGGGCGAATATTTGTTATTTGTTACACTGATCTTGGTTTTTTAATGGTTTGCATGAAGTTGAAATAACGTCGCACTAGAGCTTTCTGTTTTTTACATACATATTTAGATTTGATCTTTACATTCAATAAGAATTAAAGATATTAGAGACTACAGCTGGAGAATCGTACATAAAGAATGAGTTTGATGATCTACGAGCAATAAAATAATCATAAGCCGTCATGAGCTACAAGGATGTAATAGTAAAAGATTAAAAGGTTTCTATAACGGTATTAGATTCGTTTGCTTAGTGCACGTTAAATCTGATTTTGGGCTACAAATGCCGTCTATCTGTGGGATAAAAATTTGAAAAAGAGGGTCCCAGATATTGTCTCTTTATTGTAATTCTGGTTCAAAACTACGAGGTCAGTAGTAGAATAAATCTCATATATGTCTGAACAAAACTGAATCCGGTTTAAACTGTAAGAACTCATTGTACAGACGAAAAATAAGATTTAAATAACTAAATTATTGACATATTTTAAAGTTACAAGAACCGGCGTCCTGGCACAGAGATAGGGCGTCTTCAATGTGATCTGGGCATCCTGGGTTCGAGTCCTGTTTTGAGCATAGCTATTCTCCCTATGTTCTATCTGTAAGATGTGTGAATGCGGCCTCCCTGTAAAAAAAGGTTGTGCAAACGAATGAGGGATGCGTGAGAGGCAATTTAGTACTCTTGGCCCAAGTTGGCGCTACTAACCCTATCGGCTTTAATCTCTGTCTTCGTAACAGTGGGCTTGTCTGTGTCAAGTGCCTTAAGAAACAACAACAATAAAGCTACAAGAAGGTAATTTTTGGACAGGTATCCTCATTCTATGACATGGTAGAGTTACAATGATCCATTTTCTATTTTAGTCCCAAAATATTCAATGCTATACAGACATAAAGATACCAGATGCATATTCTTTGTTGGATTAATGATTTGTTTCAAATTATATAACTGTTATAAGGAATGGAAGTATGTCTAATACATCCACTCATTTTTTCGGCCATTGAGATCCACAAACGTCAAGACGTTAGGTTGTAACCATTGATTCATTAGATTATAAACACGACGGATCTTCAGTAAAATGGAATCTTAGTATGAAGTCAAAATTTTGTCATTGGATGCGACAGGAATCATTGCAACATAATCAAAAAATTACACTATGATAATACAGCTTCAATACGAGTTGTAAGAAAACCTGTGTAAAGCAAACTTCAGACAGTGAATCATTCAAATCAAATCCAATTTATTATTTTTATCATCATTGTTCTAATTTCAATGTAAGAATTATAAGTCACACGTTTTACTAAGTTGTTTGAATTTTTTTTTTCACATTTTTATCATTTCACAAGCCTAAAATTTTTTTTTTGTTCCAATGTATCCACAGTAACCAATATCCCCTTTTAATGCTTTCTTTTCATCTGTATTTCTTAAGAGCATAATAAACAAAATATGTGAATTTTTTTGTCTGTGATTTATAATAAATGCGACCTTTTCTACCCATTCAACTAATTAGTGATCATAATAGCTACAGTCATTGGGGATATAAGATATTATACTGTACAAAGGAACTATCGTTCTATTCATATTCATTTTGATTTGTCAGCTTTTTCAACTCTGTTTGTAAAGAATTATTTTTCAATAAACAGACTTTAAATTTGAATATCGATCACATTCGGAGATCTTTTTAAAAATAATATTTAAAGCATTATTGCTCTATTTTCAAATAATATTTATGAAAATAATAATAATATTTAGAACAAAAATACTTTATTTTTATTTATTAAGTATTTTAGAGAATTCAAAATTGATTTTGCCCAAATTTGACTTTTTTTCAAAACTCTCCCTCATAAACAAAGAACTAGATTAATATATCTTTCTTACATATAATCATTCATATATTGTCGAGAAAATTCGGAAATAATTCAAAATCCTATTTTATTAAATTATTTATTGTCAAGTTTTAATGTAAATGCAAAGATTTTTTTTTCTAATTTCTTGTTTTTTTTCAAGTGCTTGAATGGTTGGTCATTGCACTTACAGAATTAAAAATGGTGGTATCAATTCTCTTGAAGATGACCTAAATTTGTCTTTCCCTTTTAGCATATAATAATATTTGTTGCTTAAAAATTTAATCTATAGTCTGAATTAAGATCTGTAAAAATATTTCATTTTGGATGATGGGAACGAAAAAAAAAAGATCACAGGAACTTTAATATAGTCCTGATTTGATATAATTTCATAAAAACAATTTTTTAAATCATTCTGACTCGAAATCAGATCTCGACGAAGAAGCTGCTGATATATGTTGCGATCTATCAGTAAATGAATGTTTCAGTCAAAAGATTAAGAGAGAAATAGTAAAAAATTATTGCGTTAAAAATTATCGTTCCTTACAACTACCTTAGGAATTTATATTTCTAATTGAAAAACAAAATGAAAAAATTTCAAGTATAACAACCAAACGAATAAAAATGCAAGGTCGAAGCAAGTGCAATTTTTCCAAGAGGGAATTTTGTAATTAGAAACTTTTGAATCAGAAGTACTTTTTTAAATAAATTTTAAAATTAACTGAGTTATAAAAAAAGAACTGTCTTGTTTTAAAACACATTTTGACATAAAAAAAAACCGAATCCTCAGAGTGGTTAAATTCTCTGAGGGTTTGATTTTGCTTGGAATGGAAGTGGGCATTGTAAAGAAATTTGACTGCATTTCGAAATGCTTTGATCTCTTCTAAATTCACCATAAGAAGGCATTAGTTAAATCAAAATTCAAACAATTTTATTGATAGTTATTTTTATCTTCTCGTACATGTAATTTAGAAAAAAAATATGGTTATCATAAAAAGATTCGAACTCGAGATTTTAACAATTTTTCACGTTTTAAATTTGCCCGAGTTCGAAAAACACATTTTTAGAAAATGTTTGCTTATCTGTCTTTCTCTGGCAAAATAACTTTACGGTCATTATAATAATGTTGTAGAATTCTATCAAATTTTCAGCAAAATCCACTTTGAGGAAGTCTAACCGTCTGTTCGAAATTAATTAATACCATAATTACAAGATGAAGAGAGATAAAATTCAATACTCACTATCAACATCTGTCTCAGAATCATCATCAAACGCAATAGTTGGCCTGAGAAAATCCTGTCGATATTGCTTCCTTCAGTGGTGGCGGAGTAACTGACTGTGCTGTAATGTTCCCCCGTCCCATTCACGATAAGCGGCATTTCCAGCCATCTGTGCCACATCTATTAACGCCCTCCATTTTTAAAAGCCTCCAGATTGCTAGTTGGGGGTCTGCACACTGCCGAGGGATCTTTGGATCTAGTCATGAGTGATTCAGCTGAAGGACCACACTTGAGCTTCATTATTTGGGATGAATTTCTCGCATCGTCAAAGGAAAGGAATGTCAAACATCTGAATGCCAAATTGTCCCCTTTGTGAAGGAACTATCATTGACACATGTTCCAGAACGGTCAGTTGCTAGGATGTATCTCATGACAGGCTGGCGCCATAAATGAGGGAAGTTTTGCTGATAGAGTGCTCAGGGCAAGAATGAGAGATGAGAAGGCGGAGTTTGGACAAAGATAAAGAGCGGGGTTTTCTATGAAGATAGGAAGACACCTTTTGGTTTGTGGACTGCTGTTTCATTTACGTCCACCTTGGAGTAGCCGTGTTAGTGTCCTATGGTGTTATTTCTCCAAATTGATGGAGAACTTTTTCCATGAATTTCTTTTATTATAAACCTTCAACCTTCGACTGCTGTGTAAATATCAAATATTTAACCTAGATTAGATCATATTGTTCTTTTGTATATATATGACTGTAAATAAAAGAATTGTTTGAAATGCTACTCTTTATTTGATCGAGCAGGATCAAGAACAAAATTACAGTAAAGCAGTATCAATGATCTCTAAGGTATTTTCTTTCTTAAATATGTGAAAAAAGG
>JAPMOQ010034576.1:1251519-1266850 GCA_026543055.1 Argiope trifasciata
AATTGAACAAAATACTATAATTTAATTTTTAAGTATAACTATTTTTTGAAAAATTATACAGAAAAATTCCTGACATTATATTTATGAATACTCATTAGTACATTACAAATGACCGAAGTGTACTTTAGTACGCCCGTTGAGTTTGTTGCAAACATGGCTACCCAACAAAATGATCTTCTAGCAACCCTCATTCTGTCTTGTTAACCACTTGATTTGAGATATACATAAACTATAAATATTTTATGAAAAATGTTTAACTAAAAAAGATATTTAATAAAGATGTTAATTCACTTCTGTATTGTAATTAAAAGTTTTTTTGCTACTAATAAGACACTGCAATCTTATTTCTAATGTGAATACAAAAAAAAAATATTTATTCTTTTGCAATTTTTAACTGTCTTTAAAAAATCGTTTGAATTCTTACATTAAAAATCTTCTGCAATGGAATTTTTCGCAATTTTTCTCGTAATTCTTTTTGTGCTCCGATGGTTTCCTTGATAATTTGTTATATCGGTAATTTTGCAACAATGGATATCTGAAATCTGGTGAAGGGGATGACAGGAAGTATTTTGAACCTGAAGAATGAATAAAGGGTGAGTGGAATATGGTTTTGTATTGTGAGTTAATGAAATCAGAAAAGGATGTTTGTTTGCTTGTACTGGTCCTGTTATCCACACAGTACTAATGTTCAATGGACTAGCGAAGATACTAGAGTTCCACTCCCGCTACTAGCGAAACCGTAGGATGTTTTTTAAGTGTGTGTATATATATATATATTCAGATACCAAAAGACATTGTGTGTTCCCAATTTTGTTGTTTAAGGAACAGATTGACACAGCCGGTTTGAAAAACTTCTTTATTTCAAAATAGTTAAAATAAGTAGTGATAGTAGTGCCAACCACCTAAAAACATTAAAATAAAAATCTTAGATACAGGTTAAATAAATTTCAGATTAAACTAAAAATTGCAATACTTATCAGAACAGATCATAAATTTGTTACACAAAATGATAACTGTAACTGTTTCTCAGAAGTGTTTGTTAATTATTTCCGCCATCTTAATTGGCAACTTTGTATCCATGGAGTAGCAAGGGGCGCACTAAACTACACTTTTACTTTACAAATAACTCATAATTCAATGTTTCGTATTATTGAACTTTGAACAGCAATTGGGAAAGGTTCATAAGGGGTTGTAAAATAAAAAACATAACTATTGGGCGACATACTTATAAGCATAACTATTTTAAAAAAATTATACAGAAACAAAATACTGAGCATTATAATACATTTACCATGAAATGTTCTCCCCATTCATTGTGAACAACAAGCTACCCATTTTAAATAAAGTTTTTCAATAAAAAGTTTAAAATCAACAAAATAATGAATGATTTATCATTACATATATGCATCCAAATGTTGAAAATTAAAATCATTTTTCAATTTCATCATTTTTTTCAATCAACATTTCAATCATAGAGTATTTGTAATTCAGATATCCTGCTTCATTTCTCGGATGTAAAGCGAGAAATGTCGAAAATGCTTCTTCCACAAATTCGTCCTGAAGTTCCCTTGGAATGTTTTCAAGCAAAGTAGATTCCCAGATGTCATCTAAAAACACAATAATACATAATTTTATACAAAGATAAGAAAACGTGTAAGCATTTTTCATACAGTTTAATACACTTCCTAATAACCTTCGTTTTTATTAGACCAGCCGAAGTGGCCAACCCAAAACTTTCTCGCATACTCTCTAATAAAGGTATTAACGCCGTGCAATAGTTATAAAGTATTAACCTTTGGCAAGAATTTACAGTTATTACTGAATCTATAGTGTCATTCTTGGCGTGCGTTTTGACGATTAATCCTTTAATCTATCATCCACCTAAATCAACAACAATTTCATTATAATGTGTATGGGATTAATAATACCCAATAAGAGAATTTGTGTTTTAAAAACGTAATTACCAATCTATTGAAACATAAATTTTATACTAAACTACACTTGTGGTCATTCATAAAATAGCATAGCAAATGCAATATAATTATATCAATGTGTTTAGGAATTATGGTGTACACATGTTAATAAAAGTACACAGCGACAGAAAGTCAAACTCTTGTTGGATTTGGTTCAGAATTTGGATGTAGATGTCAAATCTATGACAGTAATTTTACCTCTCTGGCTGTCTTCATTTTGTAGTTCACATGTTAACTTATATTCGAACATTCAAATTTTGCTTAACATTTGACATAAATCTACGAATTTGGTTTAAAAATAGAATACCAAATTGACATACTTCAAAAATTTGTTTTCGAATTCAGGGAAGTTTGAAATGTGCAGATCTAGAATTCGCATCTTTTTTACGAATACTATTCTTTCTCTATACTACGAATACGAGAAGGTAAAAATTCATTTGAACTTTAAATTCTCTGATGTGATATGAATAGTTTATTCTGTTAACTCAAAATCCAACAGTACTACAAGATATTACTCAAGGGGTAAATGGCATGAGTCTTTCGTAGTTGCTGAGTTACAGCACTCGTCTGTATTTATAGCTTAACCTTATTTATTCCCATACAGTGTGACGGTAGTCTATTTCTTTTTACCTTCAATTATTGAATTTCTTCAAATGTATGTTACGAGAGTATAAAATTTAATTCTGTCATCAATATAATTACAGTACACATGATATTAGTATTAGCTTGAAAATTTAATATTTAGATAATTGGCCTTTAGAGTCTTTACACGATCTTTTCTAATATTTTACGCATAGTGAATTGCCAGTTTTGGAGAAACATTAGAATATTTCAAGCAGTTCCGAGTTTTATCGATAAGGTGGTACATATCTTTATGCGAATCTCAACAAAGTTCGATTTCAATCCACTATCTGATTTTCTTTTGTGATAATTGGAATTGGAAATTGATCTACGTAGATTTACGTACCTGACGTTATGACATGATTTTAAAGGAAAAAAAAACTGCTAGATGGTAATCGCTGCTGAAAAGTTATGAGGATGGAGATTCTTAGAATGAAACAGCGTTCACATGCGGTCAACTACTGCGTATAATGGAAGGCCATGACTACTTCAGAACAATCACATGGCCCCAATGGGACATGTTTATCTGATCGGGAGAACTATTTGCCATTGTCCCATCACCTTGAAGTAGGCGTGACCTTCAATTGCCCGCAATAGTGGGAGGCACCATGTGAATCCTGCTTCAGATAAGACAGAACAGAAGTTCAACAGAACTAATATTGCTTCATGCATAAGCACACTACGAATTACATACCGCTAAAAACAAGTGTCACACAACTCTTGCTGTAAAGTATTATAAAAATTTTCAAGTTCGTGCATTAACTTTTACTATTTTATTGCCACTATAAAATTTCCATTCCTCAGAGCTACATCAACGGAAATTGCAATTTAAAAGATTATGACGGACGAATTAGTTAAGCGCGTTGACTGCCATGTTCCCTCACATTCGAGTAGCAACTAAAGTTCTCAGTCAATGTAGAATTTAATGCAAGTAGAACAGGCTCATGTTTAGCTTACATCTCCTTGTTTCAGTACGTTGCTCAGCACTTGAGTTGTTCCTGTGATTCAATCTTACTATTCAATCGGAAATTTTCTTCTCTACTACAATTAAAAGCAAGCAGATAAGTAAGCACCTTATTAGATAGTGGTCTTAATCACAGGCATCAATTAGGGCAGAGTACATGTTTGCCTAATATTACAATTTCTTCTAATAATACAAGCGTGTTCGTATATGTTTAGACTCTACAATGTATCTCTAATAATACAGGTATATATCTTTAGCTCCTAATTTCTTTTAATAGTACAGGTGTATGTGTTTACAAGCTTATGTGCATTGTGTAGAAACATGCGCATGTAGAAACATGTGTATTTGCGCTCTACAGAGATCATATGGGCAAGAGCTAACTTAATAGCTCTAGCCTTGGCGACTATTTGGCGATAAAAAATGAAGGTTCCTTAAAATATAGGAATTATGGCTATGCCTTTCTTAAAAACCAAGATCCATAGATTATATCCCAAATTTCTATATTCTGTGAAAAATCCTATATTAACACGGAACAGTTAAAGTGAGACGACCGAATGATTTGTTTTCCTTTGGAAAATTGATCTTACAGCCAATTTTCTAAATGCACTCATAGCATTAAAGTTGTGTTCTATCGCTTACTGTTGTGAATTTCAAATAGTGCTGTTTTTTGCATGCAAATCGCTTTCAAAATAACATTGAGTGTTTTATTATTAGTAATAATACTTTTGATTAATATATTAATTTCATTAAAATTTACAACACATTTTTCTTTTTTCAAGGTATGTTATATTTTTAAATAATTTTGTTGTATTTATAGTATTTTGCATTATAATTGAAAATACATCTAAAAAACATAGTTTTAAATAGTTTTTTTTTAAATCCAAATTTTAAATTTTTTTCCTTTGAACGTAGTTGGTTAGTTAGTTGGGGTTTTTTGGCGCAAGGGCCAGATTTGGCCATGTTGCGCCCACCTTCGAACGTAATCGGATACCTTAAATTAGAAACAGAAGAAATTGTATTTACCTATGCATTCTTCATCGTCATGAAAAACATGCTCAATTATTTTTTCTCTACAGAGCAGAACCAGGAACCCTATTCCCTTCAGCATATTACTGTAAAACGTAGGGTCAGACTCTCTGAGTTTCGATACTGTCCGGGTATTCATATGCTAGAAAACGGAAAAACATTCTTAATTATTGAGTGAATAAAGAGTGAAATAAATACAAATACATGCAATGAAAAATCCATAATAAATCACTCATAACGATGCGTTACCATTTCTATAGAATACTTTAGTTTTGTTAGATAAAAGTCTCCCGTTGAATGACTCTAAAATAATTTGAAGGTGAAAAACGTCATTTTGAAAATTGACAAACTAGATCCGCACATATCGTCCATGTTTGGTGGAATCAGCACTTGAACCCAAGATTTAGCCACCAAGTGACAGTCATATGATCCGGAGCATATATTTGATACAAAAAAGTGATCTGGAGCAGAGGTCAATGAAGGGAGAGGGGTTCTAGTGATGTTAAATATGAATAAATACGATTATTTTGCGGAATACGAACAAATACGGAACCCGCCATATTGAGCAAGTATAAGCGATTCGACCTTTCTCAAATACTTGCCCAATATGGCGAGTTCCGTGTATAGCTTCGAAGTACAAAAAAAAAAAAAAAAAAAAAAGCAATAGAATAAGCAATTTGGTGACGCGATCAAATTGCTCGTTCTATTCTATTCTAAAATTATTTTCATGATTACGTACTTAAATACAGTTCATTAGCTTGTACTGTATTTTTAAGTTCGCGTATTACCACATACACACAAAAAAAAATCAGGTATCCAATATATGAGCGGATTTAGTTCAAAATTTCATACACTATTATTTTGAATTTTGTCTATCGAGACTATTGTATTTCTGGACAAACATATTTATAGTATGCACACTAACAAAAAGCAAGGATAGATTTTTTAGGACTCTTGAATAATTAATAGATTTAAAATTTTGATGTGACGACCCTATACTAAATAACATATCTCACGCATTACATTTTAAAAAATCCTAATGATTGGCAAGCAGTTAAATACATATACCGATTTTATGTGTTTTTGATAATGTAAATTGTATACTACAAGATATTTTTATGATAATCACTGATATAAATAAAATTAATTTTACAAAATGACGACAAAAAATTCTTTAAAAGATTTTAAACAAACTGTTATTTTACATGCAACAAAGAATCGATCAAAAATCTGGATGTTCCAAACAGGCACCAAAACAGTATAAGGTTGTCTTATTATACCCTAAGACAATAGTAACAGATATAATTTCAGACTCAAAGGCAAATTTGAATGGTTTTTCAGAAAAGAAAACTTTGCATTTGAAAGCAAAAAATAATTTATAAACTTATTTTGATATGAAGATAGAAACTTTATCGTCACTAATAATTGGCTGAATTAACCATCTAACAAAATTATTGCGCAACAATGAGAGGAGGGGGGAGGCATCTTATGACATGGGCTTCTAGAGTTCTCCGTAATCATTCAGCTTAAATTGGGAATCGCTAAATTAAACTAGAAAAAAAGTTTTAAATCTGTAATATTGCTTTCAATTCCTCATTAGCCCGTTACTAATGCAGTGCAATTTAAAGATTCTTTTAATATGGATGTTGGAATGGATGCCATTCCAACTTTGGCTACAAACTTGGCGTAAAAAAGTAGACTCTAAATTATAGGAGGCTTGGCTTTATCAGAAAAGGAGATTCTTTTAGAAAATTATATACTTAGTTGGTAAAATCTATATAAATGCCAGGTGCTTAGGTGATGACTAAGAAAAATTGTAATGGGCTTTGAATGGCTAACTATAAGAGGAATGCAAATTAGAATTATGAAATACTTTAATGCAATTTTTTTTTATCAAATTGAATCTCCTCATTAGTGAAATAGCACTCGTGTTGCTTTGAAACATGAAGTTAATATAACTAAACTAAACTAAACCGCATTAGTAATTTCATTCTTAAAAGTCTACAATGTTTGTAATTACAGCCATTGTCTACATGTCTGTAATTCTAAAGTCTGCAAAATCCTGCTTTACTTGTTAATTATTATTATAAATTCATATAGTTATGCGCGGTGAATAAGGCGAATACAAAGAGTGTCAATAACACACAAGGTTTGAGGGAAATGGTGGTAAATTTGAAGACACATATTTGTTTTCTTATGTTTTTAGGCGGAAAAGTAAGTTTATGTTTGAACCGAGGAGGCTGTTGCATCAACAATAGAAGCAACATCGAATAGATTTACCAATGATTACAGTGTACGAAACTGTTTCTAAAGTGCTTCTGTATTAACCACACAAAATAAAATATTCCACAACTTGAGTCTAAGGATCCTGTTGTCAGAATTCTTTGCATTGTTGGATTTGGTTGAATATTGGTCATGGAATATTTTGTGAAAAGATGAGGTTCATTTTTATTTAAACTGGGATGTCAACAAACATAATTGCAAGATGCGGGTCAAACAAATCTCTTATGCTATTTACCTAGTTTTATTTCATTTTTCTAAAATCTCTGTTTGGTGTTTATGACAAACTAGTGCTCTAAATGGACCACTCTCATTTGAATAGTTTTCGGTATTTAGACGCGATTACTGCTCTTTTAGAGTCAGTGTTGCGGCGTTTCATGATACTCGAAATTCAGGAATAAGCCATTTTGGACACCATGGTTTTTATGCAGAACAGGGCAGCCCTTCACATTGATATATGGGTCAAAAAGACACATAAGCAACATTTCGTCTATGACAATATTACAAACTGTCATTTTTCCATTGGGGTTTGGGGTTATCTCAAGCTTCAGTTTATGACGATTATTGAAGCAATTTGGAAAAATGTGGTACACTAATATATCATTACATTCCTGAGATTCACCAAGAGTTGCTGTTGAGAATGCTGCCATGGAATTTCATTTACTTTCAGAAAATGGTGGAGACCGAATTGAACATGGAACAGATTTGTAGCATATATCAGAACGATTAAAGGCATTTTAAAGCAATCTCTTCGTCATTCCGATCAATTACCTTCTAATATGCAATTACCTTCTAATGCCAAGGTGTTTTTTTGCTTCTGAAAGTAAAATCTCATAACCATCTGCACTTTAATACCAAGTTTAATAACATTTTATTCAATAGTTTTCATTTCATGGCCATTCAAAGATTGAACTTTGATATACAGTGTAGAATTAACGACTAAGAAATAAGTAACTAATGATTAAGAAATGAAAATTTACTCACCTCATTCCGAAGATTAATTTGAATCTGAGGCAAAGAAGGCAGACTTCAATGACTATTTTAACCATTTTAATGTAACGATTAAAGACTGGAGCAAATTATACAAATATAGAATGGATGATTGAATCGAATACAATACAATACATCGGAAACATGAATAAGAAAAATGAATAGACAGGAAATAATCTATATCTATATACTTATAATAAAGCTCAATGTGTGTGTGTGTGCGCGCGTGTGTGTGTGTGTGTTGGCGCTCTACAGGCCAGACCGTTGGACCTACAACTACCAAATTTGGTACATGTATACCTTGGAGGTCCGGAATGTGCATCTCGGAGCCCTTTTTTCGAATTTTTAATTAGAATTTGAATTCATTAAAATTTAAACGAAATTTCGACGTTTTTCCGCTATAACTTCCGAAAATATAATTGCACAAACAGGATTTTTACATCAATTTAAAGATAAAAAAAATTAGCTTTCTAATGGTATCAGTGTTTTAATGTATAACTTAAGCCTCTATTTTCAACGAATTTTTAAAGAATTATTTTGATTATGTTTTTTTGAGCACGTGACTGAATAAATAAAAGAAAACAATGACGGAAGTTGAAATAATAAAAAAAACAATCATCGTAAATCAAGTCTAAAGAAATGATACTTTTAACACGTGACTGGATAAAATAAAATAAATATAAAATGTGATATTTTCTAAAAAAATAAATGCAAAGCAAAGGTTTCTACAATCGTTTGCAATATCTATATCATTAACTCAATAAATCTTTTTTATTTACGGTAAACCTGATTGAATTTAGACAGGATATGTATTGAAATCCCGACTTAATGGCATATTTATGTAATCGTTTGCAATATCTCTATCATTAATTCAATAAATTTTTTCCCTTTCTCGCTTTCTTTAAAAAAACATATTTAATATTTTGGCAACATCATCGAATTTTTTAAAAATATTTTGGAAGCATAACCGATGGTTAAAACTGACTGATTATAAAATTAAAGAATTTTATTAGGAAAAGGTGTATTTTTAGAACTTTCCGTCCATCATCTTAAAGAAAATATAAATTTCAGGTCAATCAATGCCCGGAATTACTTCAAGGCTAATGAATATGGGATTTAATTGAACATTTTAGAACGCTTTACTCATGGCGAACCAGCTGGTCGCCAAAGGCGGCTAGTAATAATAATAATGAAAAACTAAAGTCATTTTTTTTTTGCTGCTTCCTCATTGGCGTCACTGCCGTCTGGCCGGATGAGCCAACATGCAGAATAGAAATTAAAGTTTTTATTTTTTTCAATTGTTTTAGATTATAATTTATCTGTACATTTAGAAGGAAAAAATAGAAATTGAATACCTACTCTGAAATATTGAGACCATTTAGGTTTCTTCATCATTTCCAGAAAAGCGTCATCACTTCCTGACCTTAGGACGAAGAGCACAGCTGCTTGACCTCCAGGTATCAGTAATTCGAACATGTTTCTGAAAGCAAGTTCCTGCCGTCTCACAAATGAAATACAATGAAAGCTGAAAATTTTGGAAATTTTTCCCTTCCATTGTTTTAATTCAGCCCTAAAAAATATAAAATCCTTCGAAATAACCACACTTTTAAAAACTTATTTTATAATTTATCGTTGTATCTCTAGGATCATATGTAAGAATTAGATTCGAAACCAGAATTTTCTGAGTTACGCAAAATATGTAAAAGTTTGCCAAACTTATATTTGGTGTAAAAAGTTAGGTTGCTGTACTTGGAAAGTTATCTGCAAAGAAAATTCTAAGTTTGGTGATGATATCACGCAGTTTAAGCTAAAAGAATAAGTGATGCATGAATTACTTCATTCAATGGTGTTTCGTGGTTTATACAAAATGGTGAGGCTGCAATTTGTTCAAAATCGTATAGAAATGCTTTACAATGCAATATGAATTTAAGTTCTGCTATTATATATTTTGTACAATTTAAGTATTAGACAATGAAATTATTATCATGTTTTTGATTTAATACATATAAAAGTACTTAATTAATTTCAATTAAAAATAGTAAACTTTAAATAAAATGTTAACTTTTATTTTTAATGCACATTTTACACCCGTTTTTAGAAATTTATTTTACTGCGACTGAAGAATGAAAAATCTCGCTGTATAAGATTAAAATAAACATTGTTACAAATCAGTAATGTTGCTTTTCAACACAGTTCAATCATTGGAAAGAATGTCTTACAATCAGCTCTGTTGGACGCTGATTGTAACACTCTGCGTGTTTAATAATAGTAATTAATGTCGTCTGTGTGTTTTATAATCGTCGTTCGTTACTAAAGGACTGTTACTTCGTAGACCGGTAAATCGGAAAGAAGCCTGGAATTTCTGTAATTCCAATACGAATATATTTTTCTTTAATCACAAAAAATATCGTTGTAAGCATTTTTGCTATTAAATTGTATTTAACTGTAATCACATTTCAGACAAACGCCAAAACCTTCTGTTGCAAATAAGTATTTAAAACCATGCTTCTAACATTTCTAGAAAGAGGGAAATGCTGTATTTTCTATAGCACCTTCTTCTCTAACAAATTATGCAGCGGAACAAATGCGTAAGCGCTTGAGCAGCAAAAGTCAGCACTATACATAATTAAAAATCACTCTTTCTCTATCAAGACTGGCATGTCGGCGAATCCTGGCCTAAAAGTAACCTTCTTCCTCGTGATCTGGACGTCTTGATTCGGGCGTGGTTGCTTTTTACCTTACGTTGTATCAGTAAAAGCGCTCTACAGGAGCTAAAAAGGAGTTGTGCAAGTAAGTGTGTGTGTCATCTTCTTATAAACTAAAGTCAGACTTCTGCCCTCAGAGGTCCTTATCCTCAGATGCTAAAAAGGAGTTGTGCAAGTAAGTGTGTGAGTGTCATCTTCTTATAAACTAAAGTCAGACTTATGCCCTCAGTGGTCCTTATCCTCAGAAGCTACTGCACCTCTCTTTTCCCAATTTCTTGAACTTGGTAAAATGTGTTCAATACAAAGGGGAAAAGCAACAGTAATAGAATACCATATCTTGTACATTTCCCACATTTTCTGTAAATATTCAAAGCTCTAAAAGGAAGGTGTTATATTATTGATAGAAAGAGGCGACACGTACAATAATAAAGTATGTACTAAAAGATGTAAATTCCACATTGCCAATACCAAAGTTTTTGTGTCTAGTTTTTTTAAAATCAGCTTTAATTTATCTATAATAAATAAAATTATTCTCGGCAGCAGAACATCATTTAAAAAAAAAAGATGAAGATGTTAATATTTTATCCCTTAAAAATATTTTATGTCAATCATTATTATACAAGTGAATTTATGATGAATTTCTGAGGCATTTCTATTCGAAAATTGGAATATTTAAAAAGATGCTGGCTATAAAATTTTGGCAACATTGTAAAGAACGATTCATTTGTATGTCCTCCAGTAATTTTTGCAAGAAACAAAATATTACCATGAAATCCATTATGTCTTGCGATATTCCAAAGAAACGAAACCATCAAAGAAAATATATTAAAAATAACATTTTCTATTGTATAAGTTTTTAAGGTTTCGAAAAATATTCGAAATTCTTAATATATAATATCTCAGTAAGCTTTATCTGCCATTATAGCTAATCAAAATAGAACTGATTATTGCAAAATAGCATTTAAATAAGCTTGTGAATAAAATATTCTGTAAAAGAATTTATTTGTCATTGTGAATTCTACATAATCTAGCCAAAGTGGGCGCTGTTTGTTTGACGCTGTCCAGTTCAAAATGATTACCAAATTCAAACGACCAGAACAATTAAAATGTTTTAAATTATTACAATTCTATAGGAATAAAATGGCCACAGAAAAAATAGACCACATGACATATTTCGCACTATTCAGTAGTTTTAATTAGAAAAAAAATCAAATCAGTGTGCTGAATTGAAAATAATTCATATATATATCCATATTAACTTTCTTAAAAAAGTTATTGAGACCAATATTTTCTTTTTTAATGATTGTTCAATCACTGAATTAATTGCTCATATGAATAATGATCATTTAAAGATTCAGCAAACTTCAGGACTGATCTAGAATTTTCAGTCTTCTGATGAAGCAAAGATCCGCTAATATCCATCTATTTCTTACAGGAATCACATCTTCTCACGCCAATTTCGTTTACATGTCAAATTGTCTTTCTTCCATACTACATGTAAACCATGCCAATTTTGGCAATCCTGCTCACCAGTTATAGCAACCCCCACTTGTCTAACGGGGAGTGGAGGAGGAAAGCGAGAGTGAAAAGGGAGAAATCTGAAACCGAAGAGGAACATGCCGCTTGCTGTTCCTTATAATATTTTTCTTAATTTCGTGTTTTATTTTGTGCAGTATCCCGTAGCAATATGTGAATAATAGTTTGGGACTAAATTTAAAAGTGATCACAGTCCCTACCACTCACACTAAAGAAATCTCACACACGAAGGGTTTTTACGCTACATATTTCGTTATCACTCTGCCATTTCAAAAACGTACGATTGCTACAATTGGAAAAAATTTCAACCTACTAGCAATTACTTGCTGACGTAGTCTGGAAAATTAACTATCCATACTGTTTCTGAAGATAGTATTTTTCAGTCATGCTCTACACATCGTTTGTATCGTGAAACCGTTTCCAATTCATAATTGTTAATTAATAAATGGTCATCAAATGGCCTTTGACAATACGCTAGTCTTAGATTGTTCCGTTTGATCATCGAGACTATAAATGAATTGCTGATCATTAAAACCGGCGGATTTTATATGTATTTCAATAGGGAGATCCTATTGATTCTATTGCGCTAAAGCGCAATCAATACCAACCAATTGATCTTACATACGTTATCACAACAAGCAGCAACTATTTTTAATAAGGAGTTTTATAAAAATAATAAATACCTAAATGATATAAAAACTATGATTTAAAATGTTTTTGATGCCTTTTATGTCTCATACAAAATTCCCATACTTCCATGACAGTAATATTTTTGATCTAAATGTCTAATATAGTTTTTCCCTTACTTCTATGCTTGTAACATTTCAGGTCCAAATGCCTCATACAGTTTTCCTTTACTTCTATGTCTGTAACATTTTAGATCTAAATGTCTCATACAGTTTTCTCTTATTTTTGTTTCTTTACATAGCAGATATTCTGACAATCAAAGACATAATTTTATATTCTGAGAATAAAACAAAAGCGTCAGGGATTGTCGAAAGATTCGAGATTGGAAGATTAGATGGTTTTAAAATTATAATGTAGTTATTGCTCTCTTTTTCTATATATGCTTTGAATGCCGGCTATATTTTACATAACGTCCAGGTAAGAAGTTAAGAATTTGCCCACTTTACAAATTGTCATTAATTAAAAAGAGTCAATTGGTGTTGCGGGATGAGGATACGCACTATCCGGCAGTACCTGCCCTCATCTGTATCGGATTAGAGAGAGCATACAGTATTCATAATTGAGAACAATTCATTAATTAGAAGTTGAAAGAACTCTTTCAAATACTTACATGTCGGTAATGCTTATGCAATGGAATTTAGCCTTCTTAAACATCTCTTGTTGGTACATTTGCGATCGATGAATGCAGTATGGGTCCTTATCAATCGCCACAATTTCACTGATTCGAGGAAAATGCTGAAGGATGCATTTAGTCGACATATATGCCATGCCACAGCCGATGTCCATGACCAGCTCTCCGGATAGATCACCCCACTTAAGAGAATGCAGGAAGTCATTGGTTTCCTCGTTGGTGGCTTCGCACCACGCCATCGTTTGATCCTGCAATATGAGATAACATGACTTCGGTCATCTTTGACGAGAATAGTATTAGGTACAGTGTTTGTTAGATTAGAAATTATCAGGTTGTTCGGAAAATAATTTTTTTTTCTCAGCAGAAGACTTTATAGTATTTTTTCACATTTAAATTCACACTTAAGGTATCGGTTAACTTTATATCATACGATACTCTATGAAAAGAATAATGCAGTTAATATGCCATTGCATTCAATTAAACGATAATATTGAAATAATAGCAGAAAATGACCCTTTGAAGGATATTATCTAAAACAGGAACTAGGGATTGAAAAGAGATTTTACAAATAATTTAAATAGAATGCAGAACAAAAAACTAAAAGAAAATAACTTTATACAGTCGTTCGCTTTCAATCGTTATATTAATAAAGAATACCAAAAAATCATCACGTCATATCAAATTTATTAAAATAAAATTTTAAGCGAAAATTTGTGCAATTAAAACTGAATTAAAGATACAAAATATAATGCAGTCAAACAGCTATAAAAATACCGAAAAAAAAATTAAAAAAACACATAAGAGTGATTTTATTGACTTCCACAGTTAAAATTCCGCTGTTGGCAAGAATTCATACCATCCTTGCAGACTTTAATTTACTATATATACATGCAGCCTCGCAGCTATTAAACAAAATTCCCCCTTGGAAAATCTTAAATGTGCAATCTTTGAATCTTTTTTAAAACTTTTACCAAATCTAACACAGCAGATATTATTCATCAATAAAAATTTCTTGATCACCAATATATACAGATAAATCAAAGTCTGCTGACCACACATGTTTCGTTGTTATTTTCCCTGAAAAAATCTAATTCTTACAGGCTTCATTCTTCTTTTCATTTTTACAGCTGAGTTATTGTAATTTTACATGCATTAGAGAAAATTTATCATGATTTGCAATCAATCAATCAATCAATCTATCTATCTGTATGTCTGTCTGTCTGTCTGTCTATCTATCTATCTGTCTCTCTGTCTGTCTATCTATCTATTTATATATATATATATATATATTTATATACTGACTCCTTAAGAGTTTTAATCTTCCTACAATAACTTTATCTCAATCTTCATAATCATACTTTAATTTTAAGAGTTATAGATATTTTTAATAACTTGAATTCTCATGATTTTGATGTTTACTCTGCTGGGTACCATCGAGTGTGAACATGGAGTTTTAGGGAATGAGAAAGCGGACAATGCAGCCAAATCGGCGACTTCGCCCATAATACTTATACCAGCGCGCGATTTAAAACACACACACACGTTAAAATGTTTCTTTATTCAAAATGGTAAACAGAGTGGGATCTTGAGATAGACAACAAACTCCACACTTTCAAACCACTTTTACAGTCTTGGCCTTTATTAGAAAATAGAAACGCAGATGCTCTAACTCTTTTACGCATTGGCATTCATTTACGCTTTTACTTGCAGAACAACAGCACCAATGTGTTTATGATGCAATTGTCAAATGTCTATTTACCATATTTGGTCTTAATGCACATGCTTCAATGTTCAGGACGTGTTTTTTTTTTCAAATTTTTAAATTTCTTTATAGAATGTACTTGGCAAAATCCCACAAGTTAATCTTTT
Organism: Argiope trifasciata; assembly: GCA_026543055.1. Classification (NCBI taxonomy): domain Eukaryota; kingdom Metazoa; phylum Arthropoda; class Arachnida; order Araneae; family Araneidae; genus Argiope; species Argiope trifasciata. Next base: position 1,266,802 of record JAPMOQ010034576.1, read on the forward strand.
TAATTTTTTGAAATCCATAAAACTTTATTCCCACACGCTTTAGTGTTCC
>JAPMOQ010034576.1:1266860-1290331 GCA_026543055.1 Argiope trifasciata
TTTTTTTTTTTTTTCAGATTTCTTAAATTTCTTGGCAAAATCCCTCCCGTTAATCTTTTTGATTTTTTTGAAATCCATAAAACTTTATTCCGTCAATTAAGATATGTTTATTTTCTTAAAAATATTATTTATAAACAGTCTTAGTAAAATTTCATATTTCAATTTTGCTATGATTCTAATTCATTGGCTGGAGCAGCATAGTCAATATCTTAGTTTATGTGCAAAAAAAATCCACTATTGAAAATTAAAAACCAGACTTAATGATTTGAATTGGGATATGTTACTAGATAAAGTTTGGAGTATAATTACCAATTTTCAAATTTGCATGATAAACTAATGATCTAAGAGAAAAAGTTAAAATGAAAAATTACAGATATTATAAATAACTATAACCAACAACGCCTAATAATATAATTAGATCAAATGTAAGTTTAAAATAAATCAGAATTTTGAAAAACATTTTTTATTTTAAAAAAAAGCGAAAGCGAGTTTTGGATACCATTTAAATTGTATTTTACAGAATAGTAAAACATTTCAGATAGACAAGCAGATTATGTTTCGAAATATCGATTTTGTTAAAAACAACAACAACAAAAAAAAAGACAGTCGTCGTAAAACTGCTTAGAATTATTATTTTTATTCGCTAGAATCCAAGGAAAGAAAAAAAAAACATTATAAAAGTATTATATTACAATTTCGAAAAGAATAACTGTCGTTTTTCCAAGAACAAGTGGTGTAAGTCTTATTTGAAAAGGCTTACTGAGTAGAAATGGATTCTTGGAAAACATGAAAAAGCAAAACTTCTGAGATTAACAATTTTCGAGAAATAAACACATGATTGAAAACTGAGATAAAAGGTTAACTTCAAATTTTATTCTTCAACTTCATTTCTTTTTAAAATCGACCATTATGAGACTATTTGAAATCGTAGGGAAAACTTGAAAATTTTTACCAATTATTTCTTTTTATAGATTACTTCTTATTAAATTTTCTTAAAATTTTATAAAAAATGAAAATGTTTTCCATTTTTTTTTAAATTTACATTTGATCTAATAATTTATCAGTATATGTTATGACTCACTTTATAGGATTTTACAATATCTATATTTTTTAAATTTAAGTTATCCTTCTATATCAATAATTTTTTTTAATTAAGTCCGAAAATGTGTTAAAACTTCCATATCGGCCCTTCATCTTTTATCCGAAAACTTTTCTGGGTAATAACTTAGTGGTCAGTTTTGGATAGCCAAGCAATAACTTAAACCAATATAATTGGTATTACATTTTTTTCCTACAAAAAATGTACAATTCCGTAAAGCAAATGGAAAAAAATATGCAGCAATTCAATCATCCCCATGTAGTAATCAAACTATAAAGAGATAACATTCAATAAATCATCAATAATTAATACTCCCTCCATCTAAAAATGTAACATACATTTTGAAATTATGTCTGATATTCATTTAGAAGAAATTGCAATTTCTGTGAAATAAGTTTATTGACAAACATATTTATAAAAATCAAAATAAGATTTTTATAGAACTAATGTGAGATCTAACCGTTACAGGTTATCTTATAAACATGTTATATTTACTGATATCCATCTCTAGCAATGAAATTTTGTCTCAATAATATAAATATAAATTTTTATAATAATAATATAAATTTTTCTTTCTTGAGTCAGGATAATTGATATCATATACGTTATAATGTTAATAAAACGTAATGTTATCAAATTTGTTTTACGTATTTTGAACGCATTCACTTAGCTCTCAATTATATTTAGCGAAATATTTACCAATTTGACTGGAGAGTCACGGAGTTCCAGAACCTCAGACAAAACAGTTGAATAGAATAATGACATGGTAATGAAATTTCTTAGTAAGTTTAGAAAATAAAGAATTAACATTGTAGGTAGCCGTTTACGAACAAATCGGGTAAAAAAGAATGAAGAATAAAAACGATAGATTTTACATGAATATTATTCGGCAAACTCTGTTCAGATTCGAACTAGAGTTGTATTACTAATGCTGGCTTAGACATAGAGGAGATGGCAAAGTTTGTGAGATTTTTGTAACGAAAGACCGTAATTTTCTATTTTTTTAATAGCACTTTAGACGATTTTTCAAATAATCTAGTTATAAGTGAAATTTTATGGTGGAAAAAAATATATGGAATCAAAAACTGAATTGACTGTAGTGAAAATTGAGTAGACAAACCATCTATGAAAACTTCAGCAACAAGATCTTCAGTACTGCATGAATAATGTTTCACTTTATCTTGTACTAGTCGCCTTTGGCGACCAGCTGGTTCGCCATGAGTAATGGGTTCTAAAATTTTCAATTAAATCCCATATTCATTAGCCTTGAAGTAACTCCGGGCATTGATTGGCTTGAAATTAATATTTTCTTTAAGATGATGGACTGAAAGCTCTAAAAGAACACGTTTTCCCAATAATATTCTTCAGTTTTATGAATCAGTCAGTTTTAATGATTGATTTAGAAGACTGATTGATGTAGCAACTTTTATTTAAAATATTTGAAAAAATATTTTGTAAAATATGGCTCACTGAGCAAAGTATGAAGAAATCTAAAACTGATTATTCATAAATGCATTGTTTGACTCAAATAACATAAAATGTAATTATTTACTTCATTTAGACCAAATTAATAGTATTAAACAATATATATGCCTATAAATAATATTTTACAAATTGGTCATTGGAAAGGAATTTGAATGCATATCCTGTATAAATAAAGATAATTGATTCAATTAATGATTTAAATATTGCAAAAGATCATAGAATCCTTTGCCTTGCATTTTTTAAAGAAAATATCACATTTTATATTTACCAGCGGGTGACCGAGCTCCGCTCGGAGAAAACAGGTATCGAAGCTAACTCGAAGATTTAAATTTTCAATTGTGATTTATCAAAACAATACATGCCATAAGAAAATTTGTGAAACCATTGGTGAAAAGATAACCGGTTAAAGTGCACCATTGTAAACTATTCTAAACAAAGTGAGAGTTTGGAAAGGGAACTATTCTATGCAAAGGTAAAGTAAAGGTAAAGATTGAAGTGTGTTGAAGTTCAATATTTTTGAAAAATTTATTTAGAAAAACCAAACATATATACATACATAAGAAACATATTATAAACCTATAACAGCATAAACATAAAACTTTATTAGTTCGCCATATTGGCTATAGATGGCAGCCCGTTATCGCTTGAAAATTTAAGTAGCCATTATGACGAACTAATAAAGTTTGAAAATATCATATCTGTAACTCCGAACTGCTCGACTGTAGCGCTTCAAAACAGGCGCCAATCGATTCCTCGTGGCCAAAAACCCCAGACCCCCAAGTTTACCGGAGCTTATTAATTCTGAGGCGATTTTCGACTTGGCAACCATTCCTCGTTTTATAGTATTAGATTTTATTTTATCCAGTCATGTGCTAAAAGTTGCATTTCTTCAGATTTAATTTGCGATGATAGTTAAAATTTTTTTTTTTAATTTGAACTTTCGACAAAATGATGGCAACACGGTGATAAAATCTAATTTTTTCCCTTTGACGTGCTCTTGCAGATTTTATAGAAATCTTAGCTTTGCATTTATTTTTTTAGAAACTATCACATTTTATAATGAAAAAAAAATATTGAATTAATGATACAGAGATTGCAAACGATAATAAAAATATGGCATTAAGATGGGATTCCAATGCATATTCTGTCTAAATTCGATCAGATTTACCGTAAAGAAGATTTATTGAATTAATTATTTAGATATTGCAAACGATCATAGAATCTTTTACTTTGCATTTATTTTTTTTAGAAAATATCGCATTTTATATTTCTTTTATTTTATCCAATCACGTGTTAAAAGTTGCATTTCTTTAGACTTGATTTACGATTGTTTTTTTTTTTTCGAACCTCCGGCATTCTTTTATTTTATCCAGTCACTTGATAAAAACATGGTGAAAATATTTCTTTAAAAATTCGTTAAAAATAGAACCTTACGTTATAAATTAAAAAACCTGATATCGTTAGAAAGCTAATTTTTTAATCTTTAAATTGATATAAAAATCATGTTTGTGCAATAATATTTTCGGAAGTTATAGCGGAAAAACGTCGAAATTTTGCTTAAATTTTAATTAATTCAAATTCTAATTAAAAATTCGAAAAAAGTGCTCCGAGGTGCATATTCCCGACCTCCAAGGTATACATGTACCAAATTTGGTAGTTGTAGGTCCAACGGTCTGGCCTGTAGAGCGCCAACACACACACACACACACATTGAGCTTTATTATAAGTACAGATATATATAGTCTTTTACTTTTAACTATAGGACAATTTATATGACTTCCCTCTATTATTACTTGGTGTTGGAATTACATTCTCAAATATTATTTTTTGAATTCTGCAAGACATATTTTCCAAATTTCTTTTAGCCAGCTCTTGATTAAAAAAAAACCCCACAATACATCAGTTTTTCAACCAAAAAATTTGTTTGCGTGTATATCAATCACTTAAGTAAAAAATCGTTATCTTTTGCATTTTCTATAATATTCTTATTTTCCATCAAGCATTATTTAGAAAGAACTTTTATTTTGAGTTTACACAAAACAATTTTCGTCAATGTAAACATAACAAAGTCTTTAAAACACCCATCTGTTCTGCATTCTTATAAGCAAAACAGTAATCTCTCTAACTCGTTTTAATCTGTTAGAAAGGGTTTAACATAAGAAGATACGTTGTTTTGATGTTTAAAAATATCAAAAAGTGAGAAAGTCAGATTAAGAATTGAACTTCAGTAATTAAATAAAGCATACTTTTAAATAGAAAAATTTTCCAAATAATCCTTTAGCACAGTTTTCTTGTCGCTTTCCAATTTCTAGAAATTGTCTAACGATTTACTTCAAATTCAGCTGCAACTTCATAGTCATAAAATCATAATCCAGGTTTTGATCCTTCTCTTGTTGCAATAACTGCTGCGCCTACAATTACTAGGACTTAGTTTTTTATTACTGCAACTAAGTACTACTATTATTATTACTGCATTGGATACACAGAGATATTTAACAACAAATTTGAGCCATGATTGATAGATTCCAAAAAGCACTAGCGAACGTTAAAATATTTGATGATGGGAAATATGTTTATGAAATCAGTTTTGATTTGAGCAAAATTTTAAGAAACGAAATTTCTAGGCGATTTAGTGTGAATTCATTCCAAATGTTTAGTTTCAAAGTACTATATTATTACTATCATTCCTAATAAATTTTATATTTCTTATTTGTTTAAATTTTTATTTTCCATTTCATTTTATTTCAAATTGGTATTTGGAAATCCAATTTTGATTTAAGATGAATTATGAAATTAATTATTACATTATAATATCATGTTTATATTAAGAAAAGAATTATATATTATAATTCCTTTTTGAGTTGTAAAGATAATTTTATTGATTTCTCTCAATTTCATCATTAAACAGCCTCATCGAATTCTCTTTTTTGTGTTATATAGTAATAAACTGATTCTAAAACGAAAATAGAATTCCAGGTCATAGCAATTATATTAAGTGCATTAAAAGCTTTTCATTTCGTTAATCAAAAAATGTATGCCAATTAAAATCGTCTATCATTTTTCAAAATTATAATTACGTTGCTAAGTTACTAAATCGTCTGACCACTACAATAATTTTCAATTGGATTTTTTATATATACAATATTTTTAGACAAGAAGAATCAAATTTTTTCTCGACTTAAGATATTTACTACTGAACTGAAGTAATAAAAATTGTTTTTTGCCACTTAATATATTTATTCCTCGATTAATATCAAATATAGAGCTTTTCTTACAAAGCTTGAGCTGATAAAATCCCTTAGCAAGCAAAACATTTGCAAGATTTTCATGCAACATACAATGGCTCAAAAAATTGAGAATACATCTTATATTGATTTGATAAATCTGACTTTTTATACAAATAACACATTACCGATAAGTGCAAACATGTTCCTATTTTTACACATAACAAATGGTTTAATTTAAGGTAAAAAGAAAGAAAAATAAACGAAAAATCTCTAAAATGAAAATTTTCAGAAGTATTTTAAATAAACATATTCAGAATTTCGCCTAAAAAAATTAAGAGTACACCAAAGAAATTTTTGCAATATCTCTCATAGAAACAGGGTGTCACTAATAAGTAGCATGTCTTTTGGCTCTTATAATGACCTCAAAACATTATGGTACCGATTCAAACAATTTTTGGTCGTTCTGCAGATATTTTACTCCATTTTTCTTGCAACATTTGTTTTAAATGGGTTTTGTTTCTCATTTTGTGTTTTCGAACCATTTTTTCGAGAATGGCCCAAGAATATTAAAAGGTATTGATGTAGGGGGTACAATGGTAGTGTGTGTAACTGCTGTTTACAATTAAAAAGGCATCATATTTTGACGTTATGCGCATTCTGTTTAGAGTCGTCCTGATTAGATTGCTGTAAAGTTTATCTAGGTAAATCATATAGTTTATGATGTTGTGGTGATATCTTAATAAGCCAGATAACATCTACGGGACAGGAGCATGCCTTTGCCCTGTGGTTATGTTTTTGGCTTTCAGATCTAAAGGTTCCGGGTTCTATTCCGAGCCAACATCACCATCCACAATGGTGACCTCGAACAATGAACCTTCATGCGGCTGATGTGGCTCCATCTACCCGCAACCAAAGTCGTCAGACTCACTTGACGCAACAACACTTGGCGTGACTCGCCATAACGCTTGGGGTGACTAAAAAGTTCTCCGCTCGCCAAACAAAGATGGGTACGGCGCATTAGACACAACAGCTACACACAGCAACTTCTCACTCAACAAATCAATTCATCACCACTAAACACAAAAGCATATCGTTCGTCAACTCACTGGAGGGTGAGTCTGTGGTGATATCTTAATAAGCCAGCTAACATCTAAGGAAAGGAGCAATTGCTTTTGTCCTGTGGTTATATTACTGGGCTACAGAACAAAGGTCCCGGGTTCTATTCCAAGCACATTTCAATTTCCTTCACCGGATGAAGACCTGTAACTTGGAATTATGCCGGAGTTGCAATCATGTTTAAATGTAAGACGTAAACTTTTTGGATCCAAACCAGTATTAGGCTGTCTCCACAAAACACGATGGCTGTCACTGCCGATATTGTTGGGTTTTCTTTCATCACTAAAAATAACTTTCTTCAAAAGTTATTGGTCTTCAAATGATGAGTTTTTGCAAACTTCAAAGACTTTTTCTGAATTTGCAAGATGGTGAGCGGTTTCTCTCTAACAATGCAACTTTTATATCCAGCTTGTATAAAGGTATTTCGCACAGTTCCAGCACTTACGCTTCTGTCTATGATTTGAAAAGTTTCTGCAGCAAGTTGAGTTAACCATATGGTCCCAGCAATCTAAAGAGAGGTGGTAAAAATTTGAGTCTAGATGGAAATTCCATTTTCCAGCAAGACAAGGACTCCCAACTGAATGCACATAATGTCAAAATACAGTGTCCTTTTGATAGTAAACAGCAGCTACACACACTACCACAGTACCCCCTACACCAATGTCCTCTGATATTCAAGGACCATACATCAAAATGTGGTTCAAAAACACAAAATAAGAAACAAAACCCATTAAACAAATGTTGCAAGAAAAATGGAGCAAAATAATTTCAGAACAACCAAAAATTGTTCGAATTGTACCAGAGACTATTATAACAGTAAAAAGAATGCAACTTAAGAGGGACAATTTGTTTCTATGCGAGATATAACAAAAATTCCATTGGTGTACTCTCAATTTCTTAAGGCAAAATTCTGCGTATGAATATTTAAAATGCTTCTGAAACTTTTTAATTTCGAAATTTTTCGTTGATTTTTTCTTTATTTTTACTCTAAATTAAACCATTTGTAATGTGTAAAAATAAAAATATGTTTGCATTTCTGGGTAATGCGTTATTTATAATGAAAGTTGGTTTAGTTTAGTTATATTAACGTCTCGTTTTAAAGCAATATGAGGGCAATTTTGGGACGGACCTCGTCATTTTAAACCCCGGTCAGATGACGAGAACAACACCTGAAGAGACATCCCCCTCTCCACCGGGAGGACGTCTGGCCTGACAGATTTAACATGCAAGTAACCCCCTCACACGACGGTTCTTCGGTAGAATCGAGTCTCGAACCTGAATCCATCCGGTTCCGAAGCCGAGACCTTACCACCAGCCACCGCGGCCCCATTGAAAGTTGGTTTATCAAGTAAAAATAAGGTGTAGTCTCAATTTTGTTTTGAGCCACTATATCTCTATGAGTACGATATGCATGGAAAATGTGTAGCTGCAAAGATTCAGTTCTCTGAGAAATATTTTAAATGAAAATGTTACCGAGATACGTTATTTTACAGAATAATTAATAGTGAAATAATTAAAAGTGATATATCAGTTATTTAATAGAATGTGCAATTGTTTCATGGAAAATATAATTATTTCATGAAATAAGTGAGTAATTTCACAAATTTTTCTATAAAATAACGTATTTCAAACTCTTTATCTAACGAATGGCTGTGAAATAGAAATGAAAGGGAACGACAGATATACAGTGGCTCAAACAATTGAGAGTATACTTCACTTTCACTTGATAATCAGACTTCCAAAATTATAGACACATTGAAAAATGGAAACATGTTTTTATTTTTTACATACAAAATGATTTAATTTAGAGAAAAAACAAAGAAAAATTTCTACATTGAAAATTTTTAGAAACATTCTAAATAAATTTATGCAAACACACACACACATATATATATAAAAAGATAAGCCAAGCAAAAAGGAACACAACCGAATCAAAACTACAACCAATAGGAAAAGAATCCGGCTTGAAAATCGCATAGAAACAGCGGATCGTAACTGCGATCCTGAGCCACTACAGAGCGTCTAAAATAATAAATAATATTAAAAAGAAAAAAAAAACCATTACAGGTCACTTTATTGATAATTACTCACTCACATGCGACTAATGCACGCAAATTTCTGAGCCCACAGAAAATGTTCATAGCCAGATGCATCGAGACACGATTGGCATCTGCGTTGCATGGAACGGCGCATCTTCTCAAAGACACCAAGTATATCTCGAACATATCCTGTTGCCACAACAATTCATAATACCAAGTCTTCTGACGGTACGACAGGTGTTTCATACACAAGCCCTTTTAAAATATCCCCATAATAAAAATCCAAAGGAGACAAATCTGGTGATTGTGGTGGCCACGGGATTAGTTCACAGTGGATGGATTGATGGCCTGCAGATGAGATCTGACGTCTGTGATAAAATGTACGGAAGCTCCGCTGAAATCGCAAGTGTCGTTGAATAGGCATCGGAACATCATTCAACATTTCTTTCAGAACCCCTTGCAAGAATGTTAAATAAATGGAACTGTTAAGTTTTCTGGGATAAAGTACGGACCGAATAAACTGTCTCCTACAATGCTAGCCCATACATTAACGGAACTTTTGCTCAGCAAGTGTTTGTAGCGCAACGCCATCTCTTGGTTCTAGCGCTCTCTACAGGTATTTGCGAACCTCTGTTAATATGCAATTTTATATACTTGTTTTATGACGGATATACCATGCCATTTTGTCCACGATTTTTTTAAACACCCTGTGTAATTTTAGTAATAAGCAAATGGAAAATAGAAAATTACATCAAAATTTGTAATTTAAGAATACAGTCAACAGATTCTTTTCCAGATAAAAACAAACAAACAAAAAAAAACAATTAATAAAAAAAACAAACAAATAAAATTATAAATTGCGTTGAATTAGTCTTGCATTGAATTTCCATTATTTACTAATTTATTTAATTTCTCAATAGCTGTATGAACTGCTTAATCGTTTTAGACTATATATGAAATAACAAAATGCATTAGTATATTATAATGTAATGACCCATAATTTTCTAATTATACTTCGCACAGTTTAAAAGAGCAAATATTAATTTGCTGAAAACGCGTACAAATTCAAAATTAGTCTATTCATATTATATTAAATGAAATGTTTGCTTCAGTGAAATTATATACTTCACATTAAGCTTGTGGTACATTATTTGTTTTATCAGCAAAATTTTTTTCTCGTTATTATTAAAGTTTAGAAATAATGCAATTTAATACTACATTTAAAAAAAAGAAAAGAAAACGCCAGATAGAATGTCGCAGTGGCAGGAACGAATTGCCAGTAGACAACCTGAAATCTATTTTATCTGGTCAAATAGACAAGGTCTACAATTACCTGAAAATTTATTGGCGAATAAATATTGTCTCACCAGTTTTTATAAATCTCGCAGGAAAGTTTATAAATATAAAGTGCGATTTCAAAGACTTAAAAATTTATCAGTAAACATGAATGGATCAGAAGAGAAAATGGTAAAAAGTCTTACAATTTAACTATACAATAATTTTGAAATATTAGTTTGTGATTCAGCTATCGATGATTTTGGAAATTAGAGGTAATATCAAATTTCGTTTCCTCTATAGATTTTGAAAATTAGAGGAAATATCAATTTTCGATTTAGCTATGGATAATCTTGGAAATTAGAGAAAGTATAAATTTTATATTCAGTTATTGATAATTTTGGAAATTAGAGGAAATATAAATTTTCAATTCAGATATTTATGATTTTAGAAATTAAAGGAAATATCAATTTTCGATTCAGCTATGGGTGATTTTGAATTTATTTCAAATCTTTTTTATTTAATTGGAATCAATGTGACGACCAGTTCTGAAGCCAGTGATATGATTTTGGATCACGATTTTAGATACATTATAATTTCATACACAAAATACTTTATTGGCAGATGTTTGAGATACTTAACTATCATCATTTGTGTCGTCAACATACTAATCAATGTATTTGATTTAGTAATGGAATACGATAGAAGGAACGAAATAGTACATTTCATTTTATTAATATTGAAAACCTTATTGTACTCAATCATGTGTAAAAAACGTCGGCAAGTATTACTATCGACAAATCACTTTAAAAAGCTAACAGAGATGCTGCCAGATTATAAAATACGAAAAATCGGTTATCCAAGTTTCTTATTTTTTGCCTCTTCGTTAACATACATTGTAACTTGGAATGCCCAGATGGTTAATTCGGGTTTTATCAGAACGAGAGCTCAGAATAATATTCAGAAATTACGATCCTCAAATGAATATTTTGAAATCCTCCAATCGTATTACCCTACGTTTGTTGAAATATTTATACAAAGTTTTCAAATACTATCAAATGTCATACATATTATCTTCATCGCTTACTACACTTTCATTTGCCGCACGATTCAAATCATTTGCCATTTTTTACACGAACAATGTCACAAAGTCTGTTTGAAAGAAGATTTTAATAAATGCTTTGCTATGTTCGAGGAAACATTGGAAGGCCTGATTAGCTTCGATGAGCATCTTTCGTTTCTTGCTTTGATTTCAGTAATTACAACAATGATTCATCTGTTTTTTGACGGATACTTGATGGCTTTCGAAACCCCTTTATTAGTAAATTCAAGTTTATATTACTTATATTTGACTACTTCCGCTTTTTACAGCTTAGCAGGTCAGTTAATGCAAATGATTACAGCATCTCGTGCTAACGAGTCAGTAAGGAAAACTCAGTACCTTTTTAAAGAATTGGTAAATAATTATTGTGGTCGTAACTTTAAAAAGATGAGGTTAAAACTAAATTCCAAAGATAATAATTTAACTTTGTGGAAGGTTTATGTCTTCAATAGATCTCTTATAGTCTCTAGTATTGGTAGTTTAATAACTTACGGTATTTTACTTGGGACCTTAGGAAAATAGCTTCATTTCTTTACTTGCATATACAAGTCTTCATTTTTTTTCCAAAATCGCCTTTGAAATAGAATCTTCACCAGCTCTTTTTATTAGCATGTTTAGAACTTTCTTAGGGGTGAGTAAGACGTTATTAAATTTAACTTCTTCTTCTTCCTGCATACAGCCGACCATCCCGCCACCACTGAACGTAGCAGTATCGACAGAATTTGTTGTGGTCAACTGCTGAAGAAGTATTGTCCAACCTTACATTGACTGAACAGTCAAACTAGCATTTCTTTCGGGGTAGTAAATAGCTGTTTTTCAACCCCATCTGCACTCTCTCAAACAGTTGGAATAAAACTATCAATCTTTAACATCATATCCTTTAGGGTTTTGAGATGACCTGGTACCATCAGTACTGTACTGAAATCATTATTGACATTCTTCAGGTCCTTCCTTAATTCTGAGATCTCCATACATTCCATTAAATAGTAGTAAACCGTACCAATTTCTCAACAAATGCATTTATTTTCCTGCGTTCTTCCAAATCTTTGGAAATATACAGGAAATCTCTCATGTCCAGATATTATTTGGATTATAAGTGGAGTTATTAAATTTAACTAGCTGGCCCCCGGAGCGTTGCTGCCAATTGGCAATATCCTGTGTAGATGACTATTCATTAATAATAAGAAGAAAAAATTAGTGCTTGCATTAAATATTTTCAATTTCATTTCACTCACATTGATTGGCAATAACCAAAATAATTTTATTTTGTTTGATATATTAGGTTGGTGCGTATGAAATGTCGGATTCTTAAGTGATTGTATAAAACTGCATATCTTTCTTCAAAAGCTGTTTATTCAATCAAAGTATGCTCCATTCGCTTCAATACACTTCTCCCAACGAGATTTTAAAGCGTAGATGCCTGTCTTAAAAAAAATTTGGTCTTTAGAATTAATAAACTCTGATATCGAGTTTTTTAGACTGTCTTCATTTTCATAGTGTTTGCCCCTTAAAAACAGCTCTAAATGCTTGAAAAAATGAAAATCGGTCGGCGAGAGATCCGGTGAATAGGGTGGATGCTGCAAAACTTCATATTCCAGTTCGTTCCAGCTTATTTCGCTCTGTCAGTGCGTGCGGTACCCACTTGTCCATCTTCTTAACCTTGCCAATCTCAGAAAGGTGTCTCAATATCGTTGTATGGTCAACTTTCATCATGATAGCAAGTTCCCTCGTGGATACGGCTGGATCCGCTTCCACTAGAGCCTTCAGGTCATCATTCTTCACAGACGTTTTGGGTCTTCCGCGCGGCTCATTTTGCAGTGAAAAATCGCCAGTCCGAAATTTTTCGAACCAACGCTGCACTTTCCGATTGTTAACCGTATTCTCCCCAAACGCTTGGTTTATGTTGCGTGCAGCTTTTGCAGCACTATTACCAAGTTTGTACTCATATAAGAAAATGACACGAATGTCGGCAGAATTCATATCGGCAATAAACTCAAAAGAAATAACAAAAGAAAAACCTATTTTGCTGAAATGAGTCTCTGGCAATGGACAATACGACTATGAATGAGGTTATGCCAAAGACAAAAGTATAACGAAAACAGGGAGACAAACGTCCGCATGTAAAGAGAATCCGACATTTCATACGCACCAACCTAATACGTACGATTATCCGAAATGACATGTGCTGTTTGCCATTAACTGTCTGTCTTTTGACATTTTTAGAAAATAACCTAAGAGTATGTGCAAGCAATAAGTTGGCAAAGTTACATAGCCAACTGATGAAAGTACAGCAGCGCATAAGATACGAACAAACAAAAATTCGTTTTTATACATTGAAAATGTGTACAGTAATATGCCCATGCTCAAGCAATAAATTGACCAAGTTTCATCGCAATCGGTTGAAGGGGATGGTAACGTATAAGGTACGAAAAAAATTTATTTGGATAAATTAAATATAAATATATAGAGCATGATATAGAGATACTTCCATGCATATCAGCATACTTTCGAAAGAGCGTGTAAAAATGTATGCTTAAAAATTAACAGGAAATTATACAGCATTTAAATAACAGTTTGTGGTGTCTGATTAAATTTCAATAGTTCAATAATGTTTTATGGAAAGGAGGGAAAAAATGTGATTTTCATAATTTAAAAAGTTCTATCTGGAAATTTCACAGCCAAAATGGCTGCAATTCCTTTATTCATTACCCTGACAAACACAAAAAGGTTTTTATTTTAATTCCAATTAAAATGGAAAAATATGAAAATTGTGATTCAATTAATACGTGTCTTTAGAATCTTGAACTAGATCAGTGATTCCCAAAGTGGTCTATATCGACCCCTAGGGGTCTATGACAACCTGCAAGGGGTCTACGTCAGCGAAAAAAAAATTTGGGGGTCCATGAAATGAAAATGGGGATCCACGATAGTAAATCTCAACACATACACTGATAGTACCTATTTACTCACATCATACTATGTTATAATATCAAAACATTTATATTATTCATAAAAGTACCTATGAAGTAGAAAATTTTTTTATATATGTTTATAAAATTGTGTAAGCTGTAAGCTTATTAAGCTAAAGCATCAGCCTCATCCTTCTCATTAAAAATATTGACTTTTTGCTTATGTTAGTTTATTTTATGTTTATTTCATGTTACATAGATTTTACATAACAGATACGAAATTTTATTTTGAGTAGTATAAATTTAAATTCAATTAATAAATGTATAAATTAACATGTGTTTTTAATTTAAGTTTTTAACAGTAAACTTCACTACAGTTAGAAATTTACAGGAAATCAATATCAGGTAAGTAGGGGGTCTATTCAATACGGAAAAACATGGCAAGGGGTCTACGACACAAAAAAGTTTTGGAAACTCTGAACTAGATGATAATTCTTTAAAACTTCTCAAATCAGTGTATAGACTTAATTCCCCCCTTATAAACAAGTTCCAGATAAATAAATTTGACAAATATTCTGTTCCATTTCTATTAGTTTCATATCAGTTTCTTAATCAACCATTTCGTACTTTTTTTCAAACATGAGAATTAATTTATTTTTTTAGTTTAAAATTAAAACTGGATATTTCTTTTTAAATATTTGGTATCTTTATACGAAATTTAGTGATCAGTCTTTCTAGAACAACATAGGAACTATATAAAAATTGTCAGCTGTTTTAAACTGATAAATTGCGCTAAAGTAGAGTGTGATATTATGAAATCCTACATTTTCTTTATGCCTTCTTTATTAATTATAAAGAATTGTATGCAAGTACTTAAAATGAACTAAAAATTTCGCTCTAATAAAGAAAATGAATATTTTCTTTTTCAAAAAAATTATTCTTCATCAAATAAAACTATCATGATACTTAATGGTTTGTTCTGTTGGCTTTTTTAAAACGTAAAGCCTTTTTCATAAAATTATTTTTAAGAATTTTAATAAACTTTCATTAAAATACGTAAAAAAATATTACACCCCACCCTCTTTATCTAATTTAATAATCAGGAGTGAATATAACGGCCAACTTTGCAAAGAAAAAATGGATGGGTTCAGAACTTAGCAATTCCTACAACTAATAATGTTTTGAAGTAAATTCTAATGCAGAGATAAGTTTGGTATATCTATTGAATGAAGCGTCAAAATATACTGTATCGACATGCTTACTACTGCTTAAGTAATAAAATAGGTGGATGTTACTGAATGAATATTTCATTCTCAAGATCAAACTAAGCCGTTTCTAGTTTTGAAGGTACTTAAAATATGTGATGCATCATTGAATGGCAAGATCTGAAACAGTTAGCTATAAACGGCATTATATATTTTATAGAAGAGTTATACTTTGCGGTCAACTGTTAGAATATTGTTCATTAGTTTCAAACATTTTAACTTTGTAAAGAATACATATTCAGCAATAAAATATGATTGAATCAATTGTTGCTATTTCTCTGTAATTGCTCTTTTATATGTTTTGTATATATAACATGATAATGAGCTCTAAAAGAATTTACAATTGTTTTTCCACAGTCACACTTTTCAGAACATGCCAGAATACTCTTTCTTATAGCTTTTACAAATTACAGATTTTTGGTCTCTTTGTAGTTTCCTAAGATCAAGAATTCATGCATTTTTACTTACTCTTGTCTTTACTTATAATAAAGCTCAATGTGTGTGTGTGTGTGGGTTGGCGCTCTACAGGCCAGACCGTTGCGCCTACAGCTACTAAATTTGGTACATGTATACCTTAGAGGTCGGGAATGTGCAACTCGGGGCCCTTTTTTCGAATTTTTAATTAGAATTTGGATTAATTAAAATTTAAGCGAAATTTCAACGTTTTTCCGCTATAACTTCCGAAAATATGATCGCACAAACATGAATTTTACAGCAATTTGAGGATTAAAAAAATTAGCTTTCTAATGGTATCAGTGTTTTAATCTATAACTTAAGCTTCTATTTTTAACGAATTTTTAAAGAGATATTTTATCCATCTTTTTTTAGCACGTGACTGGATAAAATAAAAGAAAACAATGCCGGAAGTTCAAATAAAAAAACAACTATCATCGCAAATTAAATCTAAAGAAATGCAACTTCTAGCACGTAACCGGATAAAATAAAATAAATATAAAATGCGATATTTTCTTTAAAAAATGCAAGGCGAAGGATTCTATGATCGTTTGCAATATTTAAATCATTAATTCAATAAATTATCTTTATTTATACAGGATTAAATTTATACAGGATATGCATTCAAAATCCGGTCCAATGGCCAATTTGTAAAATATTATTAATAGGCATATATATTATTTAATATTAATAATTTGATCTAAATGAAGTAAATAATTACATTTTATGTAGCTTGAGTCAAACAATGCATTTATGAATAATGAGTTTTAGATTTCTTCATACTTTGCTCTGTGAGCCATATTTTACAAAATATTTTTATTAATATTTTAAATAAGAGTTTTTACATCAATCAGTCTTCTAAATCAATAATTAAAACTGACTGATTTATAAAATTAAAGAATATTTTTAGGTAAACGTGTTCTTTTCGAATTTTCCGTCCATCATCTTAAAGAAAATATTAATTTCAAGCCAATCAATGCCCATAATTACTTCAAGGCTAATGAATATGTGATTTAATTGAAAATTTTAGAACGCATTATTCATGGCGACCAGTTGATCGCCAAAGGCGGCTAGTATGTATTATAGAGAGAGTATAGTAATCGTTTGAAAAATTCGAAAGCCAAATTTTGACGAATCTTCAAGTTTCAGACCTGCCTGAGGTCGAAAAACACATTTTTAGATAATATCTGTCTGTCTGGATAAATCTTTTGGACGGTTTAAATTTGTCATAAGATCTTAACACTAAATTAGCATATTTCTATCAAATTTTGAGTAGAACCTCTTCAGGGGAAATCTTTCTGTCCGACTGCTTGAATAAAACAATAATTAAAAAGAAAAATAAAGAGAGCTAGATGGAAAAAATTGGCGAAATTCGGATCACAGATTTAATATCTACAATGTAGACACTTGTCAAATTGTAGCTAAATCAAAAGAGAGTTTGACAGTCAATCAATCTGTAGATTCAAAAACACGTAAACGAGATAATTCAAAAACGGAATGATTTAAATATATCAAATTTGGTTCTGAGTTTTGCAAAGAGAAGTTTTGGGCCACATTTTTGTTTCAATCCATTAAGAAAAACACGTTTAAAGCGCACATTAGATTTTTGGATACTGTTAACGCATACATTGATTAACTGCCAAATAGTTCGCCAAGGAGACACGGTAAATTAAGTACAAATACTAAATTCCCATCAAAAGATAATTATTTCGTAACTATTGTATGTCGATGTAAGGCATTTTCTGGCATGACAAGTTTATTAGAGAGTATGCGAGAAACTTTTGGGTTGACCAGTTCGTCCCGCTGGTTTAGGTTCAGCGACACTTTCACAACTCTAGTCTTATTTTTCAAACTCTGGATATACTATCAGCTCTCTGAAAGTAATAAACAGATTAGAATAAGTATCTGAAGAATAGCACGAAACCAAAATTTTTAAACAAAAAAAAAATCAACACAATGAAAATATTTTTTCAAAAGTGTAATTGCTTTAATGGAGGTTTTTTTTTTCCATTCAATTAAGTGCATGTTTCATTTGGCACACATGGAAATTCTTTATTAAATTGCTAGAAAAATTGCAATTACTGAAATAAGATTTTAATAATAAAGGTTTGAAGTTATTTTTCTTGTGTGTTTTTGCCTCAAGCATATAGTTAAAGAAATATTAAGATTCTGTAATTAAAGAGCCCTTAAGATGTCATCTCTTAAAAATTATATATCTCTTAAGCGAAATTTAATAATTTAATCGCCGAGGATTGCCAATATCAACCAATAAAATCCATACTTAACTTTTTATTTTGCTTGAAATTTGACAGAACTCTGCTAAAGGATTAATTTACTTAAATTTGATGTTAAGTATGTAAGCCATATCACTGTCTCTCACACTTGCCCGAATGCGCACGGATAAAGAAAACTGAATGCCTGGATCGCCACAACAATAATAACTGGAACTGGGGTTGAGTCCTAAGGGCTATCACCTTCCACGGTACAACCTTTTCCGAATGAAGTACGTCCCGTCATCACTGGGAGAAACTAGACCCCTACCTATTTATGTAACCTCCAAGGTGGCGAGATCCAACCACCATGCCGGAAGTATCTCATTTTCTTATCAAGATGAAATCACAGGGAGCTCTTGGTCAAGTATATGCGTTACCGTTAAAGTATGAAATCCATTATTTTATAGAATACCTAGTTATTCCATGAAATAACTGATCGTGTCCGTTAAAGTGTGTAATATGTTATTAATTTGACACTTTAACTAGTTATTCCACAGAATAACGATCTGCAGTCCGTTAAAGTGTAAAATAATCTATATCATATATTTCACTTTTTAGTATAAGGTAAATTTTCGTTTCGTTTAACAATATGGAAAGTAGCGGGGAAAAAAAAAACGTTAATTTCGAATTCAAATAAAAATTATTCTTAAAGGACGGTAAAAATACCAAAGCATAAAACAACGAGAATATTTTTTCGCCATACTCTCAAAATGTCAAATTTATACGCTCCATAAATTAGATAAATTGCTTCTTTTTCATTTTAATTGTCTATCATTAGTTAATTTATATTGGGTTGTTCGGAAAGTCATTTCGTATTTTTTTGTCAAAATGAAAAGAAATTTTCGTTTAATGAATAAATTATTTATTAAATTATAAAATTGCCATTCTGTTCTAATACCTTTTGCCATATTTTTGGTAGTAACATGATTACACGCTCATAAAAGTTTTGGTCTTTGCTGTAAAAAAAAACTGATCGAGGTGGTTTTTGGCCTCCTCATTTGAAGGAAAAATTTTGCAAATCAGTTCTGGTACTGATGTACTGTTAACCCATCTTCTCCACACATATTGGCTAATTTATTTCTGGCTTGAACAGCATTTTTACCTTTTATAGCAAAAAAGAAAAAAATGACGAAAATGCTGTTTATTGCTCTCCATATTTAAAAGGGCACCATCCAAAAACTACTGCGAAGAATCAGCTGCACTTTTTCACACTCAAGCCTTGCTATATCAGCTCTTAAAACATAAAATGATTTTGCGGTTTAAGTATAAAATTGGGTGCGAAAAATGCAATTAAATCCTTTGTCAGGAAAAAACGAAATTACTTTCTGAACAACCTAATAGAATACCTAGTTATTCTATGAAATAACTAGTTAAAATGTCAATTAATAACATATTACACACTTTAACGGACATGAACAGTTATTTCATGGAATAGCTAGGTATTCTATGAAATAACTGCATTATATACTTTAACGGTAACATATATATCAAATTCATTCACCTATCTGAAACCTTTTTTGAGCTACCTTTATCACAGACAGACATTTTCCAAAATGTGTTTGTGAACTCAGAAGGTCCAAACTATACTATTAGTCCAAAGTCTCAAATTGGAGTCTTTTGATAATTACAATATTTTTTCTTATATTGCATGTGAGAAAAAATGAATTAAGAGGAAAAAAAAAGAAAAATTCACTCAATTGCTACATACCTTAACAGAAATTGGGATTTCGCATCTGATAATTACGCATACTAAGAGAACAAAGATATTTTTAATTCCACCAATTTGACAGATGGTGGTGGGCCATTATATATACTAATGAAATAAACAAAAGCAGACATAAAGGCATATGTACAGAGTCTATTAAAGATAGCAATAATAAGCCGAATTTGACTAAAGCAATAAAGAGAAAAGAAATAAGAAATCTTAAAATTTATAATACGAATAGGAAAATTCCACAAATAATTATGAGAAGTTGAATATGCATTTAATATTGACTTTATCTGTTAGAAATTAACAAAAAATTGCTAAATGATTTATTTCTAAAAAGTCTATAATATTGTTAGCATAATAATGTCTCAACTAAACAAATTATCAGTAAATTTCTGTGTTCACAATTAAAAATAATGAAAATTGATTTTAGGGTAGATAAGAAATGTAGACGTATTACAATTGGAGATGGCTATTTCTTGTCAATAGTCAGTAGATTATAAAAAGTGTTTTACAATTTCATTTATTTCTTTAACTAATGTTTAAGAAAATGTTAAACTCTTTAACTAAATGTTAACTAATGTTTCATATGTTCTTTTTCTCTTAAAAATCAAAAATATTCCTGTAAAAAGAATTTTAAAGAATTTAAAAGTTAATATTACAGCAACATCGATCTTATTTCCACACTAATTACTTATTTAATTTTTATTCACTAATTTCAAATTAAGAATTAACTAAATGTAATAACTAAATTCTTTTTTAATTTTTAGCAATACTTTCCATTTATTTTATTTAGAAATTTATAAAATCGTTTGTTCTTAATATATATTAGACGCAAAAAAACGGAAGAACATATTTAATATACTTATCAAGTAAAATGGAGAATACAGTTAAAAAGAAAAAAAAATTATGGTGGGATAAAGAACACCCATCTAGTGTATTTACATTTTATATATAAACAATGCATATAACAAAGTGGGAAAGCAATGATTTATACTTAGACTGAAAACTTTTTTTAAATGGTCCGTCCTGTAATTCAGAGATATTATTCAAATGATTAGAAATGAAAGAATTTCATACAACTACCGCACCATTTAGAAGCAGAAGAGGAACAGTTGTTTGCTATATGTATTTAAGTAAAAAGGAGAAAACAACCATCATAAACAAAACTGCGCCATCTAGTGTAGGTGACCTTAATTACTTCAAACTTATAGCTTATATATAAAAAAATACATTAAGCTAAATCGGAGAGCAACGATTTCTACATAGACTGGAAAGTTTTCTAAATTATCAGACCCCTGATTCAAAAAGAGTTAATTTACTTCATTAGATGAGAAAGAAATCCACACTACCGCACCCTTTAATGGCAGAAGAGAAACAGTTCATTAACATAATATATACAGGTAAAATGGAGAAGAAACAAAACTGCGCCATCTGGTGTGGGAGACAGAAATTACTTCCATCTTACACTTAACAATGTATTTAAAAAAATTGGCGAGCATCGATTTCTAATTAGACTGAAAACATTTCTAAATTATTCGAATCCTTATTCAAGGAAAGTTATGTTACGTGATAAGAAGTAAAAATTCATACTGCTGCACCTTTTAAAGATTGAAGAGGAGCTCTTCATTAACATAATATATCCAAGCAAAAGGAATAAACAGTTATAAGGAAACAGCGCCATCTAGTATGGCATACATAAATTACTTAAATTTTAAGCATTTATATAATTGTTTTTTAAGTTTATTCATTATCGTTGTATATCATAAGCGGTAAATTTAAAAATAAATAAATAAAGATACAGGAATAAAGCCACTGACATTGTTCCGATTACAATGTTTCAGAAAATGGGTTCAGGTCTCTTAAATTTTATCTCAATAATTTCCTCCAAATAGCTTATCTCAATGTCGAATTTCGTTTATTTTTGTAGTGATTAATTGAAAATTGCTATATTATAGAAGCACACCAGCGGAAATAGTCTCCCTAAAACTTTCTCTCACATTTATTAACGACATTTAAATTTTCCTCCCTCGCAAGTTTATCTACCAATAATGTGTTATAAGTGCCGAGATGACGCATTGTATAGTGGAGAGGACGCATTCATAGCAATCAGGAGAACTGAGTTCGGTCCTGGTTTCGAATTTTTTGCTTTTTAAAAATATATGTTTCCTCTAAATAATTTCAATCGAATTTCACAGTTTACAAAAAGTTTTAATTAATATTTTTTTCCTTCATTTTTATACAAAAATAAACATTTTATTGCCCTAATGCTCCGATATAATTTAATTTTAAAAGAAAAATAATTAAAAATATTAATGTGTGGTTTTGTCAAATATTCAAAATTACTTAAATCAAATGTTCGATTTAAAGATGGTTTCAATTAATATGATATATTTGTATGGAAAAATAATTATGTTCATTCATAAAGTTTTTAAATTATTATCATAATTTAATTTAAAGAATTAAAATAATTATTAATATAATTTTAGCTATAAAACTAATTAATTATAATTACAAATTATGATTATTATAAAAAACTGCAATTAGTTTTTTTAATTGTGATTACAATTAAAAAACTGTATGGATGAACTTAATTATTTTTCCCTACAAATATATCATAAATACTTTAATCTCAATATGATTAAAAATTTTAATTTTATTTCATTTTAATAATGATAAATTATTAAACTAACAAGTTGTAACTCAACAAAGTTATATTGATATCGGTAATTAAAGAGAGCCGCTGAAATTAATAAAATTCTATCAACAAATATTCTCAATAGTAATTATCGAACAGGAAACGTAGAAAGCAGGAGTTACGTTATGGCATTCAAAGTTAGATGGTTCAAAATTTTTAGTAAAATTACGCAGTATGCTTTACATGTTATCTGATCTTCTGAAGCAAAACGAATGTTTTTTTTAAAATAAGATAATTGAAATTTGTTTTTTAATCGATTCTTTTAAGGTTGGTCTTGTGGATAATCAATATTTATCAATGATGCAAGTAGCCAAATATATGTTGTTTCAAATGTTCTTACGATAATTAATTAATACGTTCTGATTCTTGTGTGAAATATTTAAAAATTTAATGAAATATTTTTATTTTTTTAGTAATTCAATTAACATTTATCATCAATAAAGTTAAACTTACATATATTTCCAGCTTAAAACTAAAATTATGATTCAAGTATTATGTGAGTGAACATTCATTTTTGAGAGAGATTTATTTTGAGAACATTTATTTTTTTCAATGATAAAAAGAGTTGCATATTGATTAAAACTGCCAGTAATTTTATTTCAATACATTATTTTTTAGAAAAAAGAATTTACATCTTTAATTTTTAATAATTTTTATTGAAATTTTTTAATTAAAAATTATTTTATTAAAAATTAATTTCTTTTAATAATTTTTTTAAAATTAAAATTTAGGTACTAAGAGAGAAAAAAATTATTTTTCAGTACAAAAATGTATCATAATAATTGAAATAATCTTTAAATTTATGACTTAATTTAAATAACT
>JAPMOQ010034576.1:1290341-1311414 GCA_026543055.1 Argiope trifasciata
AAATCAACTGTAGCATATTTAAAATTGTGTAATTGCCATTTAACTCTCAGTATTTGAAATAGCAAAACTTTTTTTTTTAATGTATTTCCAAATAAGCCCTTTGATTTCTTCGTTGTAATTCTACGCTCAATTTAAATATTAAAAGAAACTTAAAAATAATACTCATATAGATAATTTGATGCATGCATGTTTTGAAATATTCATTATTATTTTTGACAACTTTTTGGATTGATCTTTGTATTTTATACTTATGAAAGCACATATTGATACTTGCACCAACTGTCAGTGCCTTTTTCTTACGTATTGGTTCAGATTTATAAGAGAAAAATGTGAGCAAAACGCTGTTTAGAAGTGTTTTTCATTGAATTTATGTTCATGCTATTCGTATTGTTTATTTTGACGATCCCATTGTAGTTTCGAAGTTTGTCTACAAGAATGTCTGTGAGCGTTTGCCTTTCT
This sequence comes from Argiope trifasciata, assembly GCA_026543055.1. NCBI lineage: Eukaryota > Metazoa > Arthropoda > Arachnida > Araneae > Araneidae > Argiope > Argiope trifasciata. Next base: position 1,290,801 of record JAPMOQ010034576.1, read on the forward strand.
TCTAAAACTTAAGATTTTAAAGTTAAAAAGATAAATGTATGAAATTTAAAATATAATTAATAGATTTAAATAATTGTATTAAAGATAAAATTTAAACCGATATTCATTTATATGGTTGCTAATACTAAAAATTACTTCCCAACTAGTTAAAAAGACAAAAGTAACAAAATTTATTATATATATTAAATATCATTTATTACTTATTTAATATTATATATGTTGCATATTATAATTATCAAAAAAAGTCATAGATATAAATAATTGAAATAAACAAAAATTATAAATGAATATTCATTTATATGATTGTAGATACTGACAACTAATTACCAATAAATTAAAAAAGCAGTAAGGAAAATTATATATGATTATTAAATATTATTATTAAAATAATTCGACGATATAAATAATTGTAGTAAGCAAAAATTGGCACAAATATTCATATAGTATGATATTTAAAATATCGAAAATTTCTTCCCAATAATTTCACTAATGGCGAATATAAAATAATTTCTGGTTCCATTTTAAGTATTCGACGTTTCCATAAAATGCCTTGGTTTTTTTTTCTAGGTGTCAAAGATATATAATTTTTTTAAACTTAAAAACATGGGCTACTAAATAAAACCACAAAATTTTCAAAAAAACTTGGCTAAAAATCGATTTTTAACGTAAGCGGATAACATACTGATTTTTAAAAGGTAGTTGAAATTTCTATCTGCTGCAAATAGTAAAAATCGCTTCTTCATTATTTCAACCCAAATGGTAAAAAAACGATAGTTGTAATTCATGATTCAGTAGAAAAGTTTACAAAAAAAATTGATCTTGAAATTATAATTTATACAGAAATGCTTAAAAACCGATAAAGATTTCAGAGCAAGTAGGAAAAAAAAAAAAAAAAAAAACCCTGCATTAAAATATAGCGTGGAAATATTGCAATAAGAAAACTGTATCACTAATAAAATTAGTGGGAAAAAATTGCATTATAATATAGCATGAAAATGTAGTGATAAAAAAACAATCACTGATAGAATTATTGGGGAGAAATTACATGTAAATATAATATGAAGAAAACCATATCTTGTAGAATTAGTGGGAAAAAGTGCATGAAAATATAATATTAAGAATATTGTAACACTGTAAAATTAGTGAAAAAAATTGAATTAAAATATATCATAAAATGTAGTAATTAGAAAACTGTCACTAGCAGAATTAAAAGGAAAATATATCATAAAAAACCGTAATAAAAAATATATCACTTGCTGATTTAAAAGTAAAGAATTGCAAGAAAATATAATAGTAAGAAAACTGCACTGCACAAATAGTAGAAAAAATTGCATTATAATATAGTAATAGGAAAACTATCACTGGCAGAATTAAAAGAAAAAAAATTGCATGAACATATAGTATTAAAAAAAACTGTTATAATTTGCAGAATTAGTGTGAAAAAACTGCATGAATATATAGTATTAAGAAAACTCTCCTCATTTGCAGAATTAGTGGGAAAAAATTGCATGAACATATAGTATTAAGATAACTGTATAACTTACAGAATTAGTGGGGAAAATTTCATGAACATATGGTATTAAGAAAACTATATCATTTGCAGAATTAGTGAGATAAAATTGCATGAAAATATAGTATTAAGAAAACTGTATCACTTACAGAATTAGTGGAAAAACATAGCATTATAATATATTAATAAGAAAACTGTCACTTACTTTGCTCATAATCAAAGCATTACGAATAAGTAAATGCAGGTAGAAAACGACACATCATATCCCCTTTCCGATAGAAAACGCAAGACTCACTGAAGAAAGCACGCACGTGCCCAAGAGACATCCGTAACTTCACCCCTCCCCCCTGCAGACGAGATGTATTTCGAAACAATTTATAGCTTGCGTTTTGGAGTGACCTTTCTTTCATAAGGAGGCTCCACAGGTTACTGTGTCGTCTGTAATAGGGATTACCATTCTTCGAAGAAAAACTTCTGTAGGAATACCTAAATATCCGTAAATAAGTGTGTATTTTTTTGGAATGACCATTTTAGGAATAGAAAGGGAATTCCTTTTTGAGTTTCGGACATAACTTTTTTTCGTCGTCCTAAAGCGAAGCGCCTTTTAGTAACTTACTTTACTTTTACTTTACTTTTTTACTTACTTACTTTACTGTGATGCTAAAAGGTCTTTCATTTGTTCCCTTTTTAATATTTGGCAAGAATCATGGGATCTGCAGATCCACAACAAATTACATTCAATCAAACCCACAATTGATTTGTGGCCTATACACCCTATACGAGAGGAAGATGTCAAATTGACACGCCTTCGTATAGGTCATACTCGCTATACGCATAAACATCTCATTTTTGGCGAGATGGCACCCAAGTGCCTCACATGTCGTGTGGATTTTACTATACATCACATTTTCATTGATTGTCCATCTTTTAATTTCTTCCGTTTATATTTTTTTAAATCATCGTCATTAACTTTGCAAGACATGGTTGGAGAGGAATTCCTCCAAAAAATTTAAAATTTTTTTAAAACAGTTGGCTTTTATAATTATATTTAGTACACTTACAATTTTGTTTATATTTGAACTTTTATATTGCTTCAATATAAGGTAGGTTTTTACCCACCTTTGTTTTATTTAAATGTTTTATAATTATGTATTTTGGCGCTGTCATTCTTTGTATTCTTTTTATTACTTTCCCCTTTATATGTTAATATGTATGTTCTTATATATGCTCCATATTTTTACCATCTGCTTGGCCAAATATGGCTCTTGCGCCAAAAAACCAGAAACTAAACCAACCTTTTAGTAAACAGACATTAGCATGATTTGGCAAAGAAATTCGATTTTAACCACACTACAACAATTAGTTATAAAGAATACCTGTCTCTGATTGTTCTGATGAAAGAATAAAAGATGGATAATTTATACTTTTGAATATTTAATAATTTTTATCGATTTTTTAAAATTATAAATTAAATGCTAATTTAAGTCAAATTTTCGCCCCATATCCCTTGCTATCAAATAAAATATAAATTCATACCAGTATTTTTGTATCAATTCTTGTTGTAGATTAATTAAATATTTTATTCATTTATAAGCAACTTCCTTTTTTACTTTAGAGATGTTGTTTGAAGCTCTTTTTAAAATTTTATATAATTAATTATAGTAAAAAGTTGGTGTCACTTTGGATATAAAGTAAATAAACTCCATAAATAAATGAAATAAATAATAAATTCGATAAATAAATTAAACAAATAATAAATTCGATGAATAAATAAAATAAATACTAAATAAATAAAAATGATAATTGATGTAGTAAAATTTTCCCAAGAATAGAAAAAAAAAAGGAATCGCATATATTAAATAAACAAATAACTGAATTCAGAGGTCGCGGGTTCTGTCCACGTCTTGGCCAAAGACCGCCGTGTTGGCTAATGGCAGTTGGGGCACGTTAAATATGTCGAGACTGCAAAGTCCTCCAAGTTCCCATAACAAAACGATACCTCTGGGGGTACTGAATCAGGGATGAATCGGTCTCTGATTTGGATCTAAATTCCGACCTGCTAATGGATGAATGAATGTGTAAATGAATTCGACCACCCCCTAAAAAGGGTTGTGTCGTGTGTGTGAGCTAGAAGCCCGCTGACATCTGGGTGCTCAGGGGTCTTTACCCTCAGAAGCTACTGCACCCCCTTTCGGTGAAAAACACGGACATGACAACAACTGAGTTCAGAGAATATAAAATGGAAATAAATATATCCCCCAATCTATCTGTTTTCTTTTTCCTTTTTTTTGCTATATGGCACAAAATAAAATGAAATTACATTATTAAAAAATAAAAATTTATGACTCAGTAATAATTTTAATACGTTCATGTATAACTGAATTATTGATTATAAGCAAAAGTCATGCATGCTCCACAATATGTTTAAATTATTATTAATATCGTTAATATTTCATAAATTTCCTCCAAGATTTATTTTCTTCTGAAATTGATATGTTTCAATTAAATATTACAAATGATTTTTATTGAAAAGATGTTTCTGAAAACAACTTATATAAGGAAGTGCGGAATGATTGAATTCAATGTTTTTAACCTTAGGATATTATTATTGTTTTGGAGAAGTTGCGAATACTAGTATTTAACAAATAGCGAAATATTTAAAAAATTATAAATAAATTCATGAAAGAGATAAGCGTATTAAATGCTATGAACGAAAAAACAAAAGACGAAATTTATTTATGTTACAAGAGATTTTTTTTATATAATTTGAAAAACATTTTTGTAGAAATATTTTATTTGAATTTTTTTTTACAGTAATGAAAAAAAAAAAAATTCTAAACTCTTACCAATGTAATTTCTTAATCAAATTATACGTCCCATTTGAAATATTTACTGTTATTTTAATGTATGCAAGAAGATAGAAGACATATAAGATACCCAGTCACATTCGAATAATTTTTGTAATTTGAAATAACTGTTACTTTATCTTAATTAAAAATTTAAACATCAGAAATTTTGTTGCTCGATGCACGAGCTGAATATCCAAATATTTTATCAATTCAAGCATTTTAGTTTTGTAAATAGGCCTCAGAAAACGTTACAAAACATAATAGTACACATATACTTCATTCTCTTTTTGTATACCTAAATTCAGATAAATAATTAAATGGATCTATTCACAGTTGTCTAAATTATAAAAAGGTAACATCATCCAATGAGCTTGAAGCTTAAAAGAAATTAACTTTTATTTTAGCCTGACATTGTTAGAAAAAATATCCACATAACATTCAAACTCTTTGAAGCAAAATTAAAAATCAAGTACATACCATTGTTCAGAATGCTCAACAGAAAATAAGAATGGTACTAGAGTCAAAGTCTGCTTTGAAGACAGATGTTCAACGATTTGAAAAGAACTATCATTGGTAACTGCATTCTTTAATGATGCAACGTTCGGCAATTCTAAATTATTTTTTTACCGAATTCGTTCTGATTTATTTTCATATGACAGGCTTGTTTTAACAGTTTTCCCACGAGATTCTTAGAATTTTAGATATTAAGCATGATTCATCTGTTTTTTTTAAATTTTTATTCTTAATTGATGCCTTATTCTTTTGCGTTATCATTTTTGCTGGATTATATTCGTATTATCATTTTTCATCTTTTTTTCCTTTCTCGCTTTTTTTCTTTTATTTGCAAACTTTAACATTTTGGTGCAATTATATACTCGCTTTTTTGTAATTATTAGATTAAATCTATGATAAAAATAATTTTATTTGATTTTATAATCTTTTTTTACTGAATATTTATTTTAACTTATTATCTTACAGTCTTTACAACCAACAAGTTCGTCAGGAATTTTGTTATTTTCAATTAAATCTCTCTTGCGTTCGCTGATTCCTTCAAGAAAATATTTTTAAATAAAAAATTCTGAACATAAATTAAAGCCGTGTAAATTTAAGAAATTAACACTTGTTCTGCTCAATGTGTACCTGAACCATCCTTATGGAATTACTTTTCTTCATACCAAAGTACTTAAAAATGTAATTTTAAAAAATATAATGGAACAATCTCATCGCATTCTTATTTGTCATGCAAATATGCAGATAAAGATTCCTTTCTTTAGATTTTAGCAATGAAAAAAGTCACGTGATTAAATATTTGATGAAGCGATAAAAACGGTTCGAATTTCATCTGATTGATGTTATCGTTTGTTCAAAATGTAACAAAAAATATTTTTTTTAAATGCCAAAATTTAAAAAAATGTTTACTCGATTATTAAAGGTTGCCATTAAAAAGAACGGCAGTTTAAAATAGTGTAAGAAGTGATTTCATGCTATAATATTTCTAGTTAAAAAACACCGAACAATTATTCAATTTTTAATTAATTAAAATTTTAATACAAATTCGAAAAAATCATTCCGATAGGCACATTTTTATCTTTCACTGGATGTTTGTGCCAAATTTGATAGCTCGAGGTCTAACGGTTTGCCCTGCAAAGTGACAAACCTATATAAATATCTTATACTATAATACGAGGAATGGTTGCCAAGTCGAAAATCGCCCCAGAATTAATAAACTCCGGTAAACTTGAGGGTCTGGGGTTTTGGCCACGAGGAATCGATTGGCGCCGGTTTTGAAGCGCTACGGTCGAGCAGTTCGGAGTTACAGATATGATATTTTCAAACTTTATTAGTTTGCCATAATGACTAAGAGGTTTCAAGCGGTAACGTGCTGCTATCTATAGCCAATATGGCGAACTAATAAAGTTTCCAGAAGATGATCCGGAACTGATCTCGAAATGGATGACCCATAACCCGTGTGGTGATATGAACCGAAGCGCTCCGTGCATGGTCAGCAAACATGGAAGAGACCAGTGCAGATGGGGATTTCCAATGGAACATCAAGACATGACATCGCTGGTGGACGATGAAAAGCCGAGGTTTAACCGGTTATCTTTTCACCAATGGTTTCACAAATTTTCTTATAGCATGTATTGTTTTGATGAATCGCAATTGAAAATTTAAATCTTCGAGTTAGTTTCGATACCTGTTTTCTCCGAGCGGAGCTCGGTCACCCGCTGGTATTGATAACAAAGGAGAATGTAAATAATTTTAATATTTCCAAGAGTTCACATATTTAATAACTTTTATTACATAGCATAAAAATATCGTAACTAATGAATATTTTATTTTTTACGTGCCTGATTCACTGCATTCAATTAATATAGTAGGTTTATTGCTTTTTTTGTTAGTTTGTTTTGCCCTAACATATATGATAGATCATCTATCGATAATGTATCGTTTAATAAAAATATTTTTATTCGAAGTGTTTTTAATAGTTCTTTCTATACTACAATTCTGTTTTAATAGTTAACTCTATTTTGAAAGTTCGTCTTATCTATAAATAATAAAATATTTGCTGATTTATTGGTATACCAGCAAAGCAATGCTATACGAAAGTAACGAAAAGTTGAAGTCAGATTGATAAGTTTTAGTTCATCATTATAATTATATCAAAATATCGTATGCCAAATACAACAAAATAATTTATCGGTATAAAACATTTGTACAGGTTAACTATATATGCTTTAAAGTTATTGGTGCAATATTCAATTGTTAAAGTTTCAACAAATGAGTATATGAAAGCAGTTCTATCAATTGAATCAACATTTAGTGTGTTCCTCTAAATATGAATTTTAGTATAATTTTTTTAAAGCGCCTCCTTAATTCTTTTAAACAAATTAGATTTGTGTCTAATTGCGGATTTATTTAATCCAAAATGAGACTTATAAATGTATTCATATATATGAGAATTCAATTTTTCTTTAAAGAAATGAGCTTTATAGATGTCATTTTGCATGTAATTTTGCTAAAAGTAGTAGATCTTGATCAAAATTTAGACCCAAAAATCTAACGGGGAGAGATCTAAACTGTAAGATTCTTTTCACTTTAAGTTGAAACTAATGTTCTATGCGTCATATTCTGCAGGAAATACGAAACAAAATAGGAAGAGAAAGTAATAATCTCATGGTAATAAGCCGAAGAGGTTAGTTTTTTTTTCGCGTGCTTAACTTCCTCATAAATGTTGATTTAAAGCAAATTTTAGTCTTTGAAGAAAAATAGCATGATAATATTTTTTGATTGATTCCTCTATCTTTATTTTGCTTTTTAAATGTACTTTTAATAATATAGTAACGAGATGTGCCCATTCGTGACTGAGTGCATGCCAAGTATGTGTATAATACCTAAACAATAAAGTATATTGCTGTGATATACACTGAAAATTATTTTTTAAATTCATAAAATTCAGGGGAAAACTACAAGCAAAACTAAAAGTCGAGATCATTATCAAATCATTTAAAAGCTAATTTTGTTAAAAAAAATTTAAATGATATAATAGTGGCTTTTATGTAATAACTTAAGAAAAATATTAAATTGTTGAGTACATAGTTTTTAATCTTTAAAAATTATATTTTGGTTATCATATGCTATAAAAGATATAAAGACCAAATTTATTGATTAACTACAAGCTGAACACTTTATCCTTTACTGCATTTCAAATGATTTTTAGCCATTCATATTACATAACACAGATTACAAAAAGAGTGTAGAGCCATAAACTTTATCATGTTTATATTTTATTTAAATAAAATAATAAAATTCCAAAAGAAAAACGCATAATGTTCTTCATTTTTTGATCTGCATTTTCATTTCTTAAGCAATGCTCTGATCATGGTGTATTTGAAACACAGCTGGCCAATTTCATTTCGCGGATGCATCTGCAAGAAAGTCGAAAAGGATTCTTCTACAAATTCGCGACGCAGATCTTTTGGAACAGATTCGATGAATGTCGAATTCCTGACACCGCCTGAAAATAATATTGAAATTACGAATAAATGCACAAATTTCAAAAAGGCATTTTTTTTTTGCAAATTTTATTTTCAATGGCGGTTTGTACATTGTAACTGTAGTAATATAATAACTCAATCTGACATTGAGCAGTAATCTTTATGAGCATAATTTAAATTTTTCTTCTCTAAATTAACTTTAAACAATTCATTTATTAAATAATAAATATAACGATATTAGGTAAGTTAGTGATATTGACCCATTTAAATAAAAAATTTCAATTTTTTTTAAAAATCTATAAACATATCAAAGATTTATGCGGACGCAAAATCAGGCCGTATTTGTTAACCGCCATTAGGCCGACATGCAGTTTGATAAGATTTCTAACGAACGCTGTTTTTGCATCGGTTGAAAAATTTTTAAACAAAAAAAAAAATAATAATAACGGTAAAAAAAACAGACGATAAGTTTAAGTGGTGCCATATCGATTTTAAAACGAAATTGTCGATAAAGAAAAGACAGGTCGAATGAAAATGCTTAAGAATCGTTCATAAGAAGATCCGATCGTAATGGAAAATATAGAGTTAAATGTTTATGTGTACAGAGTGAAGTATCTGAACAACATGAGCTTAGTTGTGGGACTATGCCAGGACTCTATTCTCTTTGTCAGGCACCTTACTAGCATATAAAAATATATAATTATGGATTAGCTTTTGCTTTTTAAAATAAATTATTTCTTTGGTAGATGTATATAGATATTTAAATGAAAGATTATTTGTGTTTACTAGAACTCTGATGCAGTTGATTTTTGCGAGTGTACTTTTTGCTTTAAATATACATATTTGTAGAGATTTAATTAGCGGCCATTACTATTCCATATTTAGTTTCATTTTGTTGTATAGATGGCACCTTCGCTAAATACCGCTGATCCTAAATCTAAGACGCGTGACGTCAAGTTTGAGAAAAAGCGAACTACACATTCGCTCGGCAAACGTAGACAGAAGAGGATCAATCGATTCGATGATATGAATCTTTAATACGCAACAGTGGCACCTAGTTTTGCCATGAAACACTTGATTAGACTTCATCGGTGGCATCTAAAAATGATACTTTTTTCTCTATTGTAAATAGCCTTTCCTGTCATAATTCTTAATGTTTTTTCTTTATTCTTTGCTGTAAATAAAGACTGTTTTCATTTAAAAGCTTCTCTTTAATCAGTGACCCTAGACATTGACCTAAATGTGGTTGAATGGACATTTTGTCCCATCCAATTCCTACATATATATTATTCATTAGTTTATCATATTTTAGAATAAATTGAGTCTGAATATATCTGTTGCTAGACTAAAGCGATTTAGTAGATGGCGAGTGAGAAAAGCGATTTGTGAGGAACTATATAAGCAGTTCTTGGGGGTTGGCGAGGATAAGCAAGTAGGACGCGAAGCCCCTTAGTTTTAATTAAAAACTTACTTTATATATATAGTTTTTGCCTTTTTAAATCTTGTTGTAAAAAGTTAATTATTTAGCAGTTTGTTTTTGTTGTCATCCACTCAAGTTCAAATACATTTTTTTAAAACTTGTAATGGATGACACTTGATATTAATACGGTTTTGATTGAAATTGAAATCAAGAGGCAGTAGCCCAATCGGTAAAATGCAAGAAGTTTAGAATTTTTCACGTGAAGGTGAAGAATGCGATTTCTATTCTTGCGAAAATCAATAATATTTTATCTTAATAATTTTTTTGATAATTATTTGATAAAAAGTAGCTAAAATAAAAAAAAAATTCTTTCTCTACCTAAGTAAGAATTAAATTAATTTTTTTAATATTACTTGTTTGAAATAAGAGCTTTAACTTCATTGTTTACTGATAGGTGTCGCTGTAATGGATCTTGCCATGTAGCACATGATCGCTTTACTATATCTAAACACCAAGATTGTTACAAGTTTTGTTAGACGTTCTTAAATGTGAATTGAAAAGGACTTTAGTGTGGACCTTGTGAACACCCTATTAAATTAGGAAATTTCATAATATTTCTGCAATGCCTTTTTCGATATTGTACTGTATTTAGAATATCGAATAACATCGGGATGATATAAGCCAATATCTTGAGGTAATATGCCATGAAAGATTTTAGAATATCAAAAAGTGATTACTTTTATATTCTTCATCCGATTTATAAACATAATCCGCCACTTGCTCAGTGCAGAAACGAACAGTGAATCCTATTTTTTCCAACACATTTCGGTAATAGGCGGCGTCGTATTTTCTCAGCTTCAACACCATTTGGGAATTGAGATTCTAGAAAAGTTTTATAATAATTAGATGAACAGTAAAGCAATGTATATGTAATATCAATTAACAGATAAAAATGCAGAATTGCAGATAAGAGCATTCAGAGTAAGGGTTTAATATGGATATAATCATAATTTCAGCTATAATTTGCAATGCCATAAAAGAGAGCTGAAATCTTTTTGTGAGAAACTGCAGATATGCAATTAATATTCAATGTTTTCGTTATATTTAGCAGCCTTAACTGCTTCCCTCTTTACTCGTTTGCCATACATGTATCGATTAATCGAATTTTGATAGTTGTAAACCATTCCTAAGGATTCTAATACAACATTAAAATTACTTCGAATACACAGATAAGTCAGGTATTCAATGGATTTCCATTTGAATCAAAATAAGAAAATATTCCCGAATTAGAAGTTATTTTATTAGACAGTAAAGAAAATAATAAAGTTAAGTGATTAATAAAACAGAGTGACTATAATTGAAATAACCTCTAGAACGGATTCTTCCATTAGGATTTTTATGAAACTTAGTACTACGTTATATGGATCGTGGGGAAAAGACTTGTACAATGTAAAAAGTCCTTTTAATTTTGATTACAAAATGACACTTTAAAAAATTTCTTATTCAAATTAGTCAAATATATAAAGAGACTTATAGTGAAAGCCCGGAAATCCTTCCAAATATCTTTGCCATTGTTAATCATGCCCTTACAGAAAAACAAAGATTTACTACTAGGCGGATAAATAGTTAGTGTGTAAGCTCTCGTATAATTCAATACACCGTATGTCGGCATCGGTGAAATAAGCGATCAGAAAAAGCACTGTGTGTGCAACCAGCCTAAAACTGTTTTATCAAAACCTTAGGTTTTTTTTTCGGCTTTTTTTCTGATCGCTTATTTCACCGATGCCGATATAACAACAGTAGTGTATTGAATTATACGAGAGCTTACACACTAGGCGGAAAAATAAAGATTCGGTCAATCCGCCTTTTATCGGAGTCTGTGCAGACGCCCGCTGTCACTACCGTTTTCAGATAATCAGATGCAAGATTCCAAATCCTTTTTTCCCATTAATTGAAAAATCGAAATAAGTAAATTTTCCTTCTTTTCCTCTTCATTCGACGACAAGATAATAAGGATAGAATTTTTACTCTATTCGTTTCAAATTATCCTTAAGCAGTACGTAGTTTAAATAACATGGTTAAAGTAAATTTATTTGTTGTTGAAGTTATGCTGACTCTTACGACGGAGTCAGAATTTAAACGCCGTGTGTGTAAGCATTTGATTTCTGGAATGCAAAATACTGACAGAAGAAAAAAACGCTGTGTGTGCAACGAGCCTTAGCAATAGCATGTCTATCGTTATACTGTAGCATCTAGAAAAATAGTACCTGAAAGCTCTTGAACCATTTGCATTTCTTGCTCATTTCCAGATAAACGTCGTCACTTTCCGACCTCAGAGCGAAAAAAATAGCCGCTTCACCACCAGGTTTGAGTAGATGAAATATATTCATAAAAGCCCGTTCCTGTTCTTCAATAAAAGTGATGCAATGGGTGCAGACGATTTTGGAAAAATGACTTCTCCACCTTTGCAAATGATCCCTGAAATGTGTTTTTACAAAACATGATTATTAATTTGAGCACTACGGATGTGTTCCGCCTTTCCTAGGTGGTAACTGAAAGTAAGTAACAGTTAATTTAGATGCATGAACATTTATTTGAAATTTATGTTGTTGTTGTCTAATGCCACTTGGTCATACCAAGCCGAATTAGCAGAGCTCTTTCGATTAAGGCAGAGGTGCGCCTCTTTTGTTGTCAACGAGCACCGTTCAGGTGAAAGGACGAATTGCTCGAATACACAAGACACAACCCTTTTTAGGGGCGGTCGAATTCATTCATACACTCATTCATCCATCAGCAAGTCAGAATTTAGATCCAAATCACAGACCGACTCATCCATGATTCAGTACCTCCAGAGGTATCGTTTTGTTATGGGAACTTGGAGGACTTTGCAGTCACGATCTATTTAACGTGCCCCAACTGCCATTAGCCAACACGGCAGTCTTTGGACAAGACGAGTACAGAACCCGTGACCTTTCGGTTACGAGATTGACGCACTACCAGCCAGGCTACCGCGGCCCTGAAATTTATTCCTTCAATCATCAATAAACCTCAAAAGATGATAGAATTTTGCAAGCCATTACAAAAAAATTACTACAAAATGGCTTTCTCTGTCTATTCCAGAGTTCTTACAATCGAAATTTAAGAAAATATAGGTTAGGTAATTGATCGGAGTTTCTTGCTTAACACTTTAAAAACATCCGAAAACCCGGCAAACATATGCAATCTTAGATGGCCATAAGATTGTGAAAATATCCACATTTAACGAGAAATCACCAATTTTTTTTTAAACTTTTGCGATCACATCGTATTAAGTAGATTCCTATAGGAAGACTATGTATTGCCACGGTTCTCATAATATCTTTTAGGAAAATATTATATGAGTTATGTTATTTTGTAATTAAGACAATTGCTGCAATTTTATTTAGTATTTTGCCGGTTTAAAATCTATTAACTGGTGAGAACCAGAGAACGGTACAGTGGTCAAAACATGTCTCAGAGCAAGGGAGTTAAATCTTTACAATATCAGCAATTTATGTAGCCAGATAGTAACTTAAATGTAAAGAAATCTACCTTTGCCTTCCAGCTTGCCAAGGGGAGTTTTTTTAATAACTAAGACAAATAATAACAAAACGGCTGCTGATTATTTCTAACATCTGATCACGCGACTTGGCTGCTTAAGTTAGATTGAGGAAACATATTTTATTCTCGAATTCTCAGAATGTGCCTTTAGAAGTCAATAATTATTTACCAATGGGTACTTTTACGTTATACAGGCGCAACGAAAAAGTCGTCAAAAATGCAAAATTGCGTCAAATTTAACATTCATATTCGTCAAATTCACATTACTCACTTGCCGACTTTTTTCGCGTTTTGTTCATATTGGCGACATTTATTTTGCCATTCGCTTCGCTTGACGACTTTACTAGCGTTTGCCTCACATTAGCGACATCTTGCGCCCGTATTACGGAAAAGTACCTTATAATGAATATTTCTTGTAGCTCTTTCCGTCCTTTTCTTAATCCTATTTAGATTTCATGAAAAAACAATGATTTAGAATGATACTTACATCATTGTGACATCCGCTCGACGATATTCAACCTTCTTATTCTTGTGGTGAATTTTTGATCTTTGAATACAGTATGGATCAACATCGATGGCTATTATTTTACCAACCCGTGGGAAAAGATTCAAAATGCACTTGGTGGACATGTCTCCTTCCCCACAGCCGACATCCATGACCAGCTCTCCAGAAAGATCCCCCCACTGGAGGGAAGACAAGAACTGCTTGGTTTCAGCATTGCTGAAAGCGCACCACAGGGGATTCATCTGCCTATTATGGGGAAGAAAACCGCATATTATACATAAACACACAGTTTGTTGTCGAATTCGACCAACAAATTCAGAGGGGTGATAGTAGGCATCAGGAGGATGAAAAATCACCATCAGACTTGGGGTTAAAAACCACGATTAGAAGAGGAAAACCGCAAAAATATAGGGAGTCGGAGAATTGCTGGAAACTGCAGTAATAATAATAATGATAAATGGTGTTTCAACTATGAATTTTTTAAAATGTGAAATTGCATTCTTAAAAGACTTTTTTTTTCATGCTGGTAACATGCACATTTGATGATTTGGAGGTCGTAAATTATTGGAAACGAAAAAGTAATTAAAGACACATATTTTCAAAAAATATTTAAACTTGAAGAAAGATAAAAGGTTGAAAATGTAAGGAATCTTATATTTTTTAATTTGATATACGAGTAAATGTGAAGTATGAGAACTGAGGAATATAAAATTCCTTGCATTTTTCCAAGTTTTATTTCTCTTCAAGTTTTAATAGTTTTGAAAATATATATTTTAAACTACTTTTTCTTTTTCAATAAATAACGACCCCCTAGATCATCAAATGTGCATGTTACCAACAGGAAAAAAAAATGCCTTTTAAAAATTCACTTTCACATTAAAAATAATGCATAGTTGGAACACCATTTGTTATTTTTTTGTAGTTTCCAATACTTCATCGATTCCCTATTTCCCTATATTTTTGAGATTTTCCACTTTTAAACGTGTTTTGGAACCCCATGTTATAGGGTGATTCTTTATACCCCTGATGCCTACTATCACCCCTCCGAATTTGTCGGTCAATTTCGGTAACATCTTGTGTGTTTATATCTTGAATATTTTATTATAATCATGAACATTCGAATCATCGTCAATAAATGATCGATCGAAAAGTGCAAAAGAAAAAAAGGGGTTATATCATAAAACACAGAAAAGATTTCACGACCTGATCAGCAAAACTGAGAGTGTTATTTGCGATTGAAATCATAAAATTGTGTGACTTGAAAAAGAGTTCGTATTAAAATTTTTTGAAATGTATTATCCTGTATTATTATAGTGTTGCGAGCTTCAAAAACCAGAAGTGAAATTTTAGCAACGAAGAAAGAAAATAAAAATCAATAAAAGAAGTTACAAAGGAAAAAAAAAATCTAACAAACGCAATCGGACGGTGTGAAAAATCCCTTGTACGTCCCGAAGGAATACATCTTTTAATTCAATTTTAATCTTGTATTTCGAGATTCTGCATGATTAATTAACTATTCACTGAAGTTTTCAGTCAAGTACAAAAAGTAATTATGTTTATTTTTACATACACCCGCAAATAGCTAAATGATGATGTCGTGTCCGTGTTTCCACGGAAAGGGGGTGCAGTAGCTTCTGAGGGTAAAGACCCCTGATTACCCAGAAGGCAGAAGTCTGACTTGTAGCTCAAATGAAGGTGACACACACACACATTCGCTTGCACAACCCCTTTTTACAGAGGAGCACATTCACACCCCTCACAGACAGAACGCAGAGTAACAACCATGCCCGAACCGGGACTCGAACCCGGGAAGCCCAAATCACGGGGAAGACACACTACCCCTGTGCCAGGACGCCGGCAAAAAATAGCTAAATGCTTAATAAATATGAATTAGGTATACTAATAATTCTAAAATTCATAAGCGAAATAAAAACTTAAAAAAGCTAAAAATGGATTCAAGTATTAAAAAAAATTCACATGGGGACTTTAAAAAAAAAGCCATGAAGCACTGAACAAGAGAATATGGTAACACTCCTCAAAATCGATGCCGAAATCATTCGCCGTTTTATAGAAATTTATTTACTTTAAAGATATAAACCCGATAAAAATTCAGCTGTACTATTCACAGCATAAAACAGTTTATTTATTGCTTATAGTTTTTTTAATGAAAATTTCAACTCATTACATCGCATTAATTTAATTTCACAGCGATTCCCAACGATAAATCGACTTTTTCGAAACGCTGTTGGCAATTTTTGCTGATTAATAGACGTTTTTGGCAAATTAATGAGATATTTTGTATATATTTATATTCAAGTAGAAATTGCGTTATTATTATTTATTTCTTGTCTTCCAAACAATAAGATTGAAAAATTCAGTTTTATTAAGTATTTATTACTCATATGAGCTCATTAGTTTTATACTAGATATTTTCCTTGATTATTCCGAAAAAAGTCTAACGAATGTCATTAATTTATTAAAATTTTCATAACAAATCTTCGATTGGCTCTAAAATTTTTAATTATTATTAGAGCCGTTCACTTGTAGTTCATTCCTTAGAGAAAATTATGTAGTTTATTTTGGTATAAGTTTATAGTTTGGACGAGAGTAATATATTTTTGTACAGCCAATTTGAAGTTTTAAAGAATTTGCTATTAAATACCAATTAAAAATATTAATGTTTATTTGAAATATTGACATCCTATTACTAATTTTGAATAGTCTTAAACACAGTAATACGGTTAAAGTATGTGTATACCAGGTTTTTTTTAAACAAAGCCTTCCGAACATGTTCGGATAATTGACACCAAAATACTGTACAACAACCAAACACTATAATAAAATAACTGTTACCGTTTTGATTAGGAAATCTTCTCAATCTAAAACCGTATCTAAATCAGAACTAGAGTCACAGAAAAGAATTTATTAAAAACTGAAACGGTATCGATTTCATAAAAACACTCCAAAAAATTGACAAAGCTCGGTAATTTGAACTTAAGCGAAAACAAGTTATTCTAGACTGAATAATCAGCGAAAATAAATTAATTAGTTTATTATATCCGTTTCATCACAGTACTTTTGCTTTCCTATTCTAGGTAAATCTTTTTAAAAAAAGAAATTTATTCCTGGCTGTATTCGTTCCGCGTATTACCAAATTTATTAGTTTTTTTTCTCAGAATAATAGAATAATAATTGGCTGAATTTTCAGCGAATAATGACATGACCTTTTGAGTGATATATCAAGTTCAAAGTCACGTTGTGTTTTCAACTGGTTGCGCATTAAATAATAAGGTTAGATCTATTTTTATTTATCAAATATTGTTTAAATGACTTATTCATATCGTGGTGATATTTATTTTTATTGATCAACAATATGACTTAAAATGTCGATAAATGTATTATATACACAGTAAAAGCTCTTTTTTCGCGGGGTATATGTTCCATAAATTTGCCACGAATACAGAAACTGTGAATACGAAATGGTCATTTATACGGGATTATAGGGGGGTACGTTCCTAGGTGACAAAATAAAAAATATATATAAAAAATCAATTTAATTGAAGTTTTTGAACATTTTGATCAATTATCTTGAGGCTTAGGCAATGGTTTAAAGAATTTTGTAATTTTCTCTTGCTTGGCAGTTTTTAAAAGCTGCTTCAATTCACACTGATACGCAGCAGTCGCATTAGAAATTTGCCTCTTATAAATAAGACTTCGTTCCATAGACGGATCAGTGTTCATAAAGAAATCGCAAAGCTCATTTGCTATTTTTAAACCTTCACTATGGATTTTCAAATTAAATGTCATATTTCCAATCTTGTTGAAGCCTCTTCTTCAATGGGCTGTGAATTTAACGTTTCCTCCAAGTCGGTTTTAGTCAGATCTTCATCTTGCGATTCAAGTAATTTCTGAATGTCACTTGATTCTATCTGATCGAACCCATCTCGTCCTATTCCATTCGCGATTTCGGCTATGTTTGCAGGTTTCATTTAACAACATACTTTTGACAAATTTGTAATAAGATCTATTTTACTTTTTGATGAGTCCATTTGACGGTATTTACAAAGGATATTGGGTTGGATATCTATTGGAATCCTTATATTAATATTTATGTACTTATTAGATCCGCGAATAAAGAACTTTTTAGCCGCGAATATAGGAATTGGGTCGTATTTTGTTAATCCGCGAATGAAGGAAGCGCGAATAAGGAGCTTTTACTGTATATATATATATGAATGGCAATTTTTCAATGTAGGATTTAGACATTTCGCGAATCCTATCAGAGTGCATTCTGATGGTCCTTTGTTCCATATTTCAACAAATTTTTAGTTAATCAATGAAATAATATGTTTTAGTTTAATATTTAAGTGACTTTATGGAAACGAATGATGTTTTTATTTCTTAAATATTTATATGTTTGAAAAACATGACTCAGGAAATAAAAAAAAATATTAATGATTACTTTCTTATAATTAAAAACGTTTCGTTAATAAATTATAGCGACATGATAAATTTCAATTAATATGATATACTGAAAATTATTATTTTAAAGATATATCGAATCGAATATAATCTAATCATACCAGTTAAAAGAAAAACTGATATTCCAATTTTTGTAAATAATAAATACGAATGTGTGAGGGGAGCGGGTACTTTACAATTCGCTAGACTGTTTGACCTACAACTACTTAATTGACGACTAACTAACTAACTAACGATTAATAACTACAACTACTTAATGTATACCATAAACCATGCAGAGTGGAAATGTGCACTTCGAAGCTAGTTTTGAAATTTTAATTAAAATCTTAATTAATCAGTGATTTTAATTAAAACCTCAAAGCTAAATTTTTATCATAAATTTTATTAATGATTAGAATTTTAATTAATTCTCTTTTAAATGCCCAATAATAATATAGTATCTATATACGTAAACATAGTTTACATATATAAATAATATAAATCAATAAATGTAAAAGGAATCCTACAATAAAAGTAAATGAGAGAATAAACAGAATTTAATTAAGAATTCACTTAATAACAGCAATAAGTTAATTATTTACCATAAAACTGCTACGCATTTAGTGATGCACAAACGTATTCCAAAAATCCAATTAATCGTATAGACTCCTATGTTTTCTATCAGATATTATTCAAAATATGCATCATTTTGACGTTTTATTTACCTCTTAAATCTGATTGCTGAAAATACCAACATAATAATAGAAATATGCATATTAGTTTTTATTCAATTTAAAACAATTATATATATTTATTTTCTGGTGCAATAGACATGACTTGTATAAGCTCAATAATTATGTATCGAATTACTTTGCACAGTGCAAAGGATTAATATACAGCTAAATGTTATTTTTGATAGAGTTTCTAATCTATTTTGTACAATATTCTTGATCTTTATCTTCTCATTTATGATGTATTTCTTAAATAATTCCTATTCTATAACTGGAAAGAATTTTTACCTATTCTATAACTTTAAAGAATTTTTACAGTTTGATCAACGTTTCCTTTATCGGTACTGCAATAAAACACTGGTGAGTTCCAAAGTAATAATTTTGAAATGCCGCGAAACCCCAAGATTAGTTAACACATCCCCACGCTAATTTCTACGTCCTGTCTAGTAGCACGATATTAGATTTTTTTATTTATATCGAGAATCAAATCTCTATAACGTTACGATAAGATCACATGCACTTATGTACATTATTTTATAATCTTCAGATTAAAATGTATTAGGAGAATATAATTTTTTAATGTATATTGTCGGCCAACAATGATTAGCCATGATTAATACACCATGAACGAAAATTACATTGTCAATCAACAGTGACTGATGTGGCTTGAATACAGTCATTCAACGTATTAAACACTTAAAACAACGTATTATGAAACTTAACGTATTAAAATTTAAATTTATATAAAAAAACTCCTTTGCATCTTTTTGACTTTACCGAAAGCAAATTGAATCTAATTTCTATTGTTGCATAATTGATTCTTTTTCCAAATTTTAATATTTGATTTAAAAATGTTTAGGCGAAAATATATTGTTTCCCTTTTACTTGTACTTTTTGGCAATAAAATCCATGTGATCATTATCCATTCTATCCGTCCGGAAGTATTTTAAAAAAAAATTAGACCTAGAGACTACTAAAATAAAACCAAAACAATTGCTAACCTAAAATTGACATTCTGAGCACCAATTTTTTGGCTTATGATTTGGCTTTGCCCGTGATATTCTATTTTTTTGATAAACTAACAATAAAAGATTTCTACGAATTTACGATATGACTTCTTGCATTAAAAATGTTTTGTGATCACCAGGTTGAAAGTTAATAAGAGAATCTAATTTTTTAACTTGTATCGTTAACAATGACTAACGTGGTCTGAGTGAAAATAATAATGTTAATCAATCGTGACTGACGTAGCCTGAACCAAAACTAAAATGAATCACCAGTGACTGAAGTAGCTTGAATGAAAACTAAAATCTATCACAAGTGACTGGTGTAGCTTGAACGAAAACTAAAATCAATCACTGAACGAAAACTAAAATCAATCACTGAACGAAAACTAAAATCAATCACCAATGATTGATGTAACTTGAACGAAAACTAAAATCAATCACCAGTGACTGATTAAACTTGAACGAAAACTAAAATCAATCACCAGTGACTGATGTAACTTGAACGAGAACTAAAATCAATCACCAGTGACTGATGTAACTTGAACGAAAACTAA
>JAPMOQ010034576.1:1402915-1416987 GCA_026543055.1 Argiope trifasciata
TTCAAAACTTTTTTCAGTAGAAACTGAGATTTGAATAATACTTCAATAAAATGATCTTGAATTATGACTGTTGTTCAGTTGTCTTTTCAATAGTATTGATCTTACATTTTCAACTTGGAAACCACCATCTAAAACCAATGAGAGTGGTCTTCGCAAAACGTTCCTGCATATTCTCAAGTTAAAGGGATTTTGTGTTTTGGATCTCTTTTTTCGCAAACAATTGAAAATATTGGGTCGTTCGGAAAGTCATTTCGTTTTTTTGTGTCAAAATGAAAAGAAATTTTCGTTTAATGAATAAATTATTTATTAAATTATAAAATTGCCATTCTGGTCTAATACCTTTTGCCATTCTGGTCTAATACCTTTTGGTAGTAACATGATTACACACTCATAAAAGTTTTGGTCTTTGCTGTAAAAAAAACTGATCGAGCTGGTTTTTGGCCTCCTCATTTGAAGGAAAAATTTTGCAAATCAGTTCTGGTACTGATGTACTGTTAACACATCTTCTCCACACATATTGGCTAATTTATTTCTGGCTTGAACAGCATTTTTACCTTTTATAGCAAAAAAGAAAAAAATGACGAAAATGCTGTTTATTGCTCTCCATATTTAAAAGGGCACCATCCAAAAACTACTGCGAAGCATCAGCTGCACTTTTTCACACTCAAGCCTTGCTATATCAGCTCTTAAAACATAAAATGATTTTGCGGTTTAAGTATGAAATTGGGTGCGAAAAATGCAATTAAATCCTTTGTCAGGAAAAAACGAAATTACTTTCCGAACAACCTAATAAATATTTTATATAGATCTACAATTATAATTACAAAATCGCGCTCCAAATTTAATGTTTTTTCAAATTAAATATGCTCCTGAAAAGTGCAGACCGATAGACGGTAACCTGTTATTGGATTTTATTCAAAATTTGATAGATGCCTACAATACAGATTTTAAATTTGTGCACTGAACGTTATCCATCTAGCTGTCTTTGTTTGCTAGTTATCATGTCGACTTACATTCATTCATCCTGACAGACAGACTTTCACTTGATAGATTTTGCTCCAAAATTTGATAGAAATCTACGAATTTCGAATAAGGGCCCAATACCAAATTTTATCCATCCATCTCAAAGGATTTTTAAGTTATCTTTGTTTCAGACAGATATTTTCTAAAAACTATTTTTCGAACAAAAAGCGATTCATCAAAAATCTCGATTTCGAACTTTTGACAATTTTAATTTTTTTTAATAATTTGTACTGAAAAAAGTAAAAAGTGGCAAATCATAGATTACAACTAATTAATTTTCAAATATCCACATTTGCTTCAGTTCTAGAACTTACTTTGAGAACCAATAATTTTGTTTTCGATTAAAATCAGACCATTAGCATCTTGAGATAGCAAATATTTAACTTTATCTTAGCAGGATAGAAAAAAAGAGAATCAAATCAGTAAAACAATGTTGTTTTAGGCGATGGAAACTTAATTGTGATAAGCCTTGAGTAGAAAATTAGGGGAATTAAAATGTCATTGATTTCTCAACTTTTTTAATGTATTTTTAATGGGTATTTTACTATTTCAATAAATATTAAACTTTAATGTGAATGTTTAAAACGGAAACTATATGTAAAAAAATACATCAAAGCGATTTTTTTAAATTTTTAACTAAGGATTAATAACAGCCCAGTTTCAAATAAAATATTTTATTTTTGAATGAAAAAAAATATCAGTATTAATTTAACAAGATATTCTACTGAAATAATAATAGGATATTTTTTAGAAAATGCATTTCTTTGGAGACACTGTTGATACTATTAACTTGTTGACTCTTTTCTGCAAATACATTTTATTGGAAATTCCCGATTATTCTCAAAATCGAATGTTCGTTGTTAACCTTCAAAATTGGGAAAAGAAGACAAAAATCTAGTGAAAAGGCTTTTAATCAATCTTTACTTGCAATGATTAATTTTATTATAAAGTTTAATAAAAATTAGATTTCTTGTTTTAGCTTTATTTTATTTTTTAAAAAAGAAAAGAAAAGAATGTTATTGCGTTCCACTTATATCCTACAAATCAAAAGGAAAATACTATAGTTTAAAAAAGATTCTAACTTGAGATTTCGTCTAACCTATACAAAAATTAAGCTTGGTTTTTATCTATTTCCTGACAGGGAAATATATTACTATTGTAGCATTTGTTCTTTACCATCTTCGGATTCATCAATGAATAATTCATCAATGTTATCCATTTCTGGTTGTTTTGTCTAAAAGCTGAAGGTCAGGAGGTAATTCGTTAGATAGAAATCAGAGACTAGTAGTCAACAATTGCAAATCCGCTATTTTTCAATTGGTTATTAGGTTTGGAAAAATAAGAACACTTTTATATCTGCTCTTCATAAACAAATACAGAAATCAATGCAACGGATAAAATAAACAAAAGATATCACTGAACTCATAAATCACTCAAGCCATTCTCTGATCTTTCCAAACAGATGTCTAAATGATGTGGATTTATTTCATTTCATTCATTTATTTATTTTCTTTTCTAGACGCTTTGTAAGAGACAAAAAGTGTATTTAATTATTTACATGCACTTTAATGAAAGCATACATTTTTTTTTACTTGACATTTGTTTTTCAATTCCAAAATATTAAACTCATGGCCTGCCTTCTCAATGAAGGGGCCCGGGTGCAAGAAGCCATTTGGGGCCCTAATTTTTTGTGAAGTAAAAAAAAATACAAGCACAAAGCGTGTTATTAATGCCTGTTTATATAAAGCGTGATTTTGTTTTTACTAACATATCAATTATTTCAGAAAAATTAAAATTTTGTGCAATTTTTAAATTTATATCTTTCGATTCTGTATAGCAAGGGCATTTAAGCGTTCTGAACACATGCTTGACCGAAGATAATTCTGTAATAATTTTAATTGACTGAAAGAGCGCTCTGCAGTGGCTATAGTAACTGGCAACGTAACGAATAATTTTAACATTATTTTTTTAATTTTTGATAATATATAAATTAATTTATATGCGAATTATAGATATAAATTTCATAAGTTTATCCACCAATTTCAAAAGATATTAACTATCAAAAAAAGATTAATTAATATAAAATTAAATAAAAAAGGTAGATAATTAAAATAAAAATTAATCGTTTGGAAAAAAAAACTAGTAAAAAAGTTAAAACTAGCAAAAAAGAAACAATTTATAATCTGAAGGATTGAGCTCATAAAATAATATTTTTAAATCCTTGAACCCATCGCTTATATTTTCTTTTCATTTTTTATCAGTTGAATTATTTATCATAATAACTATAAAATTTAATTAAAAATTAAAAAGAAATATTTTTTTGCTTAGTATAAATATTTATGTATGTGAATTACAGATATAATTTTTATAAGTTTATCCACCAATTTCAAAGAATATTAACTTTTGATAAAGATTAATTAAAATTAAATAAAATAAAAATAGATCTGTTTAGGAAGTAATTATTTGTTATAAAAATAATTGTTATGAATTAAATTATGTTTATATGTAAAGCAGGTTGTGTGTGTATTTAATCCAAGGAAAAATTCATCTTTACTTTTTCCTGTTTATTTTCACACACGCACACAAATATATATAAACACACATGAACGACGATCACAGACATATAAGGAAACACATAATATATATAATGAAATATAGAAAAATCCCCTAACAACGAGCTAACAAAAAATACTTTTTGCCGCTGAGAGCGAGAGGGTGCCTGCATGCAGCAGTTTTAACAACACCGGATATGGTTGTTTACAAAAAAATCTCAAGAGCGCTCCCCTCACATTCCAATCATACTTCTGGGTTGGGGCATGCTGAGCCATCTATGTTCAGCATTCATCAAAAGAATAAAAAGATACAAATAAAATAAATTAACTAAAAATTATTAAATCACAAACAAATTATGTAAAATTAATTTAAATTGTGATATCGGATTAGTCAAAGTTTACAGGTTCATATGTGTGATTCTCCCAGAGGGTCCGTAAGAATTCCAGGCACCAGAGACTCCTTACATGCTTAATATGGCCCTCACAATAATTCGCAGAACATATTTAATTCTGTATTACAAAATTTACAAATATTGGGATCTAATATATAAAGATTTGTTTCCTATTTCTATAAAGATTTCAGATTTGTTTCCTCGGAAATAAATGACTTTTTAAAGCACATTTTTATTTAAAAATTTATTTGTATTTTTCGCATGATTGTATTTTCTAAATATAGGGAGACATTATACCAAAATGCTTATTAAATTGTTCTTCAATTATTCATATTTTTTCGATATGGAAAGCATGCCATTTTGGTTTATGTGTATTTCTGTATGACTTGAATCGCGTTTTTAAGCTAAAGAATTTGTGTTCTGAATTATAAGAATTGTCCAGAAAAGAAGTGTACATGTTGAATGAAAAGAACGCCTTCACTGGAAATTAAAAAGGAATTAACATTTTGTAGTTTTGTAGCACAGTTCTGTCAATTAGGTAGCAGGTATATGCATTTGCAGAAGAAAGATGGTAGTTGATTCTTGAGTAAGTCCTGTACAGTCTTCCTTCTCTTCTCTTCCGCATGGTTACGTTTCCTCTGTAATGTTCTCTTAAGGCCTTATCACACGGTGAAATATCGTCTGCACTTTTCGTCAGCTATTTTCCATTTCTACCCTCAGAACCGGTCAAGCAAGTTTTTCACAATCGACAACTTTTTCTAACCAGCTAGAAAATGCCGATAGTAGTCATGAAAATATTGTCCGCAAGCGAAATTCAACCAATCATATAAAACTTTGAAGTGACGTCACGAGAACGTCATTTTCTGCTGTCGGAAAGTGCCGACGATATTTCGCTTTGTGATAAGGCCTTCAAGTGTCCTAACATGTGGAAGTCACAAGGTGGCAAATTCGGACTGAACGGCGGATGCTCCAGTTGTTTCCAATTGATTTTTTTAAACGTCTTTTGGGTTGCATATCTGTAAGCTGGTATTGTCTTGGAGAAGAATGATTTATTGTGTGAGAAGACCTGGTCGTTTGCTTTTGATTGCTTTCCGTAGTTTCGTCAGAATACTGCAATGTTGTGCTAAATTGAGAATATCCTCTCGGTACAGGAAATCAGTCAAGGTTGGTCTACGGAAATCGATGAATCAAAAAACGTAATAACGTGCGCTGTTGCGAACTAGAAGTCTCTATGTATTGCATGACTTTACTTTCGACTAGTTTCCTCTAATATGAACAGCTTTAATTGTTGAACGCCGGATCAGTACCCACCTCTTACCACCGTTTATGTCCTAGTTCTGCGGCGCTGTTATGGTTGCAATCATTCTATCGCAATTGCTAGTGTTCATTTTTCATTTGGGATATCCTTATATTCATTGCACATAAATAAAGTTAAAACTAATAAAAGAGAAACAATTTGCAATCTCCAATAATAATAAGTAGGAATATGAATATGCGTACGTTGACTCTTTACAAACCAGACTTTGACTTAGAAGTGCTAAATTAGGTGCAAATCTATTTTAAGGAAAAGAAATGTGCATAGAAGAGTGATTTTTTGGAAGTTTTGGTTATAATTCTAATCAAATAAAGTTTGTCATATTAGGGCAATTACTTTCAGAAATAGTATTGAGCGATAATAATTTCTAAAATATTTTAAAATTCAAATGATTATCAAGGAAGATACTTTTATCATGCAATTTTCTTGGATTTTGACAGTTTTTATAAATTTTCTTTTGCTTAATTGTCGACTCAAAATATCATCAAATATCTACAGCAGAATTGACTTTTGCTGTGATCTTGCTTAGATTTGAATTTTGAAATAACATTTAAATGTGTAAATTTAATGTCTTTGATTTTTTGATATTAATTCTAATCTTCAAAACCCCACAATTTTTTTGAGAATTTTTGGGTCACGATATTCAATAGTTAGTTGAGCCTCCATCTGAGGCCGTTATAGCGTTAATCTTCCAAGGCATGCTTTCCACAAGTGTTTAGATGATGGATAGTGATATTTTCTTCCACTCAACTTGGAGAAGAAGTGAATATTTTCACCGATTTTGAACGATTGCTGTACTCCTTAATTCGGCGATCCAATTAGACCCAGAAGTTTTCTACAGGATTCAAGTTTGCATTCTGGATAGGCTACTCCAGTCGGTTCACCCCATTGCCGTCATACCAGTCCGTAGTGGACCTGAAAAGTTGTCCTGAAAATAAAAATGATCTAACCTGTAAAGTTGACACAGCGGAGGAAGCACATTGTTATCTAGAATAGAGGAATATGCGTTGGTGCTGAACTTGCTATGAATTGGGATTAAGGGTCCAAACCCATACCTCGAGAAACAGCCCCAGACCATAATCCGTCTCCGCCAAATTTTACTGTAGCACAATGCATTCTGGCAAAAGACGTTCCCAATTTGTACGTAGTGAGAATCGGCCATGGGTGTCTCCACAGGGCGATATTTTGCCAAACTTTGCATTTTGGGTTTCAAGGTCGTCCCCAGAGAGCATTATCCGTAGGGAAAAGAAACGGAAGGGGTGTGAAGAAGCAAGGAGAGGACATCATGCCCAGTAGTATTTGTTGATGGATAAGAAATTATTCTTAAACTATCAAAGCTGTACAATCCACAACAATTAACCTATATGCATAATGTAAATTTATGTAATTAAACCTATTGCCAAGAATCTGGTGTTTGTTTTTTGTTAATGCCTACAGGCAGCGAAATGACAAATTAACAGAACGGCCAACCTGAGCTGTTGCAAAACGCTGGAACTTGTCACTGCTGGACGGAAAAAACTTCATTTACTCCAAACTCTGACTCAGTCATCTGAATGGTAGAAATCGAACATTGATTTATCACTCCAGAGAACCTGTTTCCAATAATCTAAGATCCAATTTCGACTTGCCTTGCACCACCTCAACGGAGCGCTGCAGATGGATTTTGTAATAAAATGCTCATGCTCGAGCAGGGAACGAGGCAAATGTGCTTCCTAGCCGATGGTATTTATCAAAATCACAGTACAGGGTGCTTACGGAAACTCCTGAAGCACGTGGGACATTGGTTTGATACGGAGTTTTCGATTTTCTCTGGACAGCACTCGTGGTGCAATTTTCTCGAGTTTCTTTGGACTACACCCTCAGGTGTCTATCTCCTAGCTTCATGGGTCTGCCGAGCCGTAGCACAATCAGACAATCACCCCTCACTTTCCGCTCTTTAATCACAAAAGCTATTCTCGATTTTGGTATGTTTAATTCCCAAATGTCCCTTAAGGATCTGGCATTTCTATGATATTCGATAATTAGCTTTTCTCGAAGTTAGACAGATCTGAATTTTGTGCCATCTTGCACGCGATTAATACCAATGCTATTTCCTACATGATATTTAAGTAGAGAAGGCGTGACATAGTTCTGGACCGTAGGTATTCTCATTTGCATGGGTATCCAAATACTTATTGGATACTTATACAAATTACAATATAAATTTTATTAGCTTCCACTCAGGAAATATTTGATTTTAAGTTAGTTTCATAAATATTGCTTTAATTTTTAGTTGATATTTTCGCATTAAAAATACTTGATTAAAAAACAATTTTATTGCTTTGTTTTTCATATTTTTATTGTTTAATAAGTGGATAACGCTTAGTGTAACATTTTATAAAATACTAAAGAAGAAGATTTTATAAGAAGAAATTAACACATGAAAGACCAAACAAATACCAGAGCAGTTGCAAAATAATTTATTTTTCCTTCATTTTTTTCGCTTTTGTATATTTTATTTCTCAAAAATATTTCATTTAACATTTATTGGGGATGGATTAATCCAACCACCAAATACTTTATCTAGTTCCTGTGCTGCCGCAATTGTGAGGTGGTCTTTGAATTGACCACTGATGGCTTGTATACTGATGGGTAATCCATCACTCAAACCCGCAGGTATTGCTGTAACAGGATAACCCAGAATATTAAATATGGCAGTGTATCCAACGTTAAAGAACTTAGGAATAGTCATAAGATAATGTGGCGCTGGTTCCGGGTGGGTTGGAAAAAGGAAAATCGCATCTTCTTCAAATACGGCCTCAAATTTCTTGTGAAGTGATTCGTACATCTCCAGGCATTTGTGGTAGATTTTGTCGTTCATTGGCTTTAATAATCCGAAGAAAATCAATGGCAAAGTATGATCTGAGCATCGAAAGAAACTCTTCACCAATTCTAGCCAAAGATTAACCGATTTCTTTCCATAGCACAATCCATCTTTCAATGGTCTAGCACCGATTTCTCGGTATTTGGCATTCCACAAAGCGAAGGCGTATTCCATCTCTTTTATGTCCAGGGGTATCGGTTTGACCCCGAATTCTTCTTCGAAGTGTTTTGCTGCCTGAAAATGAAAGGAAAATTGCCTAGAATGTTTATAATTAAGGACAATATTTATCCTGGGCAACCTGGAAATTCAAAGATTTCTGATTACCTGGGTAATTGAAGAAGAATTCAGGAAGTGCACAGAATTTGAATAGAATATCACAGACGACCTCGAACTTTAATTCCATACTTAAGCTGAAAAGTATTATTCTAAACTCAAGCTTTATTTTATCTTTGAAGAATTAGGAAGTCCCAGATTTTGGGCTGTTTCGAATTGCAGAAGAATCTTGAAAGTATCCATAATTTGGATATATCATAGACCGCTTCGAATTTCAATTCTGTACAGATGCTGAAAAATATTATTCTAAACTAGCGTTTGTATTTTATTTCATAGATATTAGAAAATCTCAGATTTTGGTTTTTTGAGGTAAATGAAGAAGAATCTAAGAAGTGAGCAGAATTTAAAAATAATATCCAGAATAACAGCAAGTTTTTGTCTCAATGGGATAAGGTACTTGCTACTGTATAATTTCTTGCTCTCGAGTGGTATTACTGGATGATTTGAAGCTGACTGAGTGTACAACCACATTTACGAAGAATAACAATATCAACACAGAAATGACGATAATGAACAACTACGTATATTTTGTAATAAAATTTTAAGAGATTTTAAAAATATTTTACCTTCCTGATTGCTTTTCGTACGTCTGATCGTGCCGAGTTAAACCTTCCAGGTAGTTCTTTCATGTAATAAACTTTAACTTTACGAAAGTCAACCTGAAAAATAATAAGGAACATATTAACATTTGGTAAAGTATTCATTGCTCATACTAGTCATAATAATAAAGGAAGTTATCTTACTGTTACAACTTAAAAATGCGCATATTATTTGTTCAGTCGAATGATGTTTTAAATTTAGACGCTATAAATAAAACTGGATTAGTGATGCATGTCTAAAAGTTTTTTAATATTTTAGATTCAACACTCAAAGTAAGAAGAACATGGCCGGATTCCTGGCTTAATGGTAGCGCGTCTTCTTCGTGATCTGGGTGTCCCAGGTTTGAGTTCTGATTTGGCCTAATTGTTCTTCCATTGTGATATATCTGCAAGATGTGTGAATGAGCCGCCTTTACAAAGGGGTTGTTCAAGCAAATGTGTGTCATCTTCAACTGAGCTAGAGGTCAGACTTCTGCCTTCGGGTGCCCAGGACTCTTCATCTTCAGAAGCCACTGCAACCCATGTCAGTATCAAAACTAATAAGACAACATCATAATCAACAAGAACATGCCTACTGTGAAAAGCATCCCTAAAGCAATTATCAGTAGAACATATGCATGGCCTTACTTTATTTGTGGCTTTTCAGTTAAGTAACTGATTAGGACCACCAAGATGAGAGGGTTAGAGAAGCAATCAGATCGATTAAAAAAGATTTTATTGCTCTATTTGTAAAAGAAAACCTTTAATAATACAAATTTTATAAATGATAAAATATTAGGATAATATTAACACCTTTTCTTATATATTGGTCAGATTGTATTCAAATGTAATGGTCACAATCTGCTTCATTAATTTTATTAAAATACTTATATCATTGTGTGCAAACGTTTCGATACTATATAGTATGGTAATATATATATATATAAACAAATAAATATTAATGTAAATAAAATATTATATAGATATATATTGAAGCTTTAAAATATTTAAAATCTACTGGAAAAAAACTTTATTAAAAGAAGAATGTCATAATTTTCAATCTGAAGCGTGGAATAAAGATCATATCTGGGGTAAATTAATCCCACGAGAGGGCGCTCAGCACTTCTTCCTGTGTTAATCAGCAGTCAGACGGGAGAGTGCAGAGAGTTCCCTAGAACAAGAGGAGACGTCCGTCTGCCGAGAAGGGTCACGACCGGAAACCGTTGAGACATGATCCGCTTCAAAGGGCCGAAACTGGAATTTTTGTGTTAAAGAATTCATCTGCAAATGCGCTAGGTGCCACGCGTAGGTGGAAAAGAACAACTGAACATATCATTGTTAATCTTCATGACATTGCAATTGATTCTTCATCAGTGAAACTTCATTGTAAAAATCATCTTTCTTTAATCATTCAATAAACGAATAATCTAAACCATTGGACTGAAGCATTAAAACCCATCACACCCACAAATCCATCATTGCTATTGTGTAAAATTAAAGTAAAAAAATCGTATCGACTATTTGTGGAGAATCTTTTGATGTCTCCTCAGTATATTGATAATAAATAAAACAATAATAAAAAAGGATGAGTTAAAATTGAAGAGGCATACTTTTTCATTCAGTCGTATCCTTTTGTCGTTACCAGAAAGGACTTTAAGTAGTAAAGGTAAATCTGAAGCATATCGACACATGGGACCCGTACTAACAAAATGAAGCTGTGGTCTATCGTCCTTCTTGTCTGGGGACATCTGACAGTAAGGGAAAGTTCCCCAGTTGGACACGATGCCTACAAATAAACAGTATCAAACATGTAGTTAGCTTTAAGTAATCACGTTGCGTTAAAACATAAGATAATTCAGATCTTATAAATACGATTGTGGTCCAAGCAGCAATTATAAAACTATCATAAAATTCTAAATATAAATTCATAAATTCAATGATCCTTTATACACCCAGGTCAAATTCTGAAATGGTAGCATCATAATAAATTTTGACTTGGAAATCAAGAATGCATTGATATTTGGATAGCTAAACTGATTAGAAGTTTTCTAAATCATTAATTGGTTGTTAGCTTTTATTTTCTCTCAAAAAGGCAAATTGCTATAACCCTTACAAAATTGTCTTCTCTTCGCAAATCACCAAACTAAATCTTTTTTGCTGTGTCATAAGGACTTATTTCCAAGTGCGTTAGAATTTTGTTAAAATCCATATCAATCACATGTGTACGCTAAAGATATTAAAATACACGATTTCAGTGGTCAGTTTCATACAATTTTGAATGTTTCATTACTTTTAATAATAACAATAATAATACTTCATTTAGATCAGTGATTCCCAAAGTGGCCTATATCGACCCCTAGGGGTCTATGACAACCTGCAAGGGGTCTACGTCAGCGGAAAAAAAATTTTGGGGTCCATGAAATGAAAATGGGGATCCAAGATAGTAAATCTCACACAACACATACACTGATAGTACCTATTTACTCAGAACTAAGTACGAACGAAGAACTTAAGGTTCAGTTTAAAAACGGATATCAGCAATTCTGGCTTCTTTGCAACATACCCGTTACTTATCCCGTATTATGGATTATAGCGAGGAAATTTTTAATCCCCTTTCCATCGTCATACCTAGTGGAAAAGGGGTTTAGCGCTGTTACTAATCTCTTAACGAATAAAAGAAACAGACTGGACATCATTAGCCGAGGAGATTTAAGATTAACCCTTACAAAATTGCCGCCAAATGTTGATAATTTATTGTTAAAGCATCAGGCTCATCCTTCTCATTAAAAATATTGACTTTTTGCTTATGTTAGTTTATTTTATGTTTATTTCATGTTACATAGATTTTACAAAACAGATACGAAATTTTATTTTGAGTAGTATAAATTTAAATTCAATTAATAAATGTATAGATTAACATGTGTTTTTACTTTAAGTTTTTAACAGTAAACTTCACTACAGTTAGAAATTTACAGGAAATCAATATCAGGTAAGTAGGGGGTCTATTCAATACGGAAAAACATGGCAAGGGGTCTACGACACAAAAAAGTTTGGGAAAATCTGATTTAGATTGTTTGTGTATCAGAGAAAATGTAGTTTTTTTTCCCATCTTGGTGTAAAAGGGTAAAGCATTAAAAATATCAATATCAATACATTTTCTCTCAATATAGCGTAAAATGGGAACTTGTGAAAACTACCGAAGCTATAGCGGTTATCTAGTAGTCTAGATACAGAAAAAAATGCCATTTAGTACCTTCATAAGCAAAATCATTCTGGTTATTGAGCGGTTTGATGGGCATGATATGGGAATTTTATTAAAAATTCGAATATTTACAGAGATGAAATAAAAATAAGTATGCACAGAAATTACAAGCATATAAAAATGATAATAATATAAAGCCGTTTACAACATTTTTCTGCTTTGAAATGGGATAGAAAAATTATCTGGTATCTATTATAAAAAAATATACAAGGAATTAGAAAAACAAACAAATGGGTTCTGCTACTGTTGACTTGTTACCATAACATAATAGATGAGAAGACAGTTAAAAAATCATATAATATAATTTAGTTATTGGTTACATAGAAAAGCGATAGTAAAGTGATATTTATGATTGCTGTTGAATGTGAAAAAACTGCAATATCTTCCCCCCCCCTTGTAGATGTTGCTTAAATTACGGTTTCGGACTGAGTTGGAAAAAGTCTAATTAATTATAAGCTTGCTCACCCAAAAGATTTTATATTAGATAATTTCAAACTCAAGACTGTTTCCAGAAAAGAACTATTTAGTATTCACATTTCGACATTTTATAGACAAGACATTATTCAACATTTGGCGACTAATGACGAATATTAATTGTAAGGCGTGCCAATTTTAACAACCCTGCTTACCACTTATAGCAACCAGAACTGGTCTAACGAAGAGTGGGGAGGAAAGAGATAACGAAAAGAGGCGCCTGAAACGAAAAAGGAGGTTGGCATTCAGCTAACGTCTGTGTTTCTTTTCTTATTTTTCGTAATTTTGTGTTTTAATTTATGCTGTGTCCCGTATCAATAAGTAAATAAAAATTTGGGACTAATATGGAAGTGATCACTGTCTTTACCACTCACATTAAAGAAATCCCACACAAAGATGGGGTTTTACATTAATAATACTGTCATTAGTTACTGTCAAAATACTAATAGCATTCCCATTTTGGGCCTCATTATGAACGAAGAGTATTTGGTAATTAATGATCTGTATAGAATGAATTCTGATTTTAAAAGGAATTGCAGTATGATTGCTAAAATGCTTCCCAACAATATTGAAATGTAACCCTATTTTGTCAATTTTTAAGTCGTTGGGCTTGACGATATTCTAATGTGCAATAGTTGCATAAGCCATAACAGAGAGAATTTTATACTATATAGTTGAATTGTCTTGTTTTGCGTTCTTGTAGTCAGAAATAATGAAAGAGAAAATAAGATGTAATGATCAAGTAGTCATTTAAAAGCAAGAAATAGTGCTATATAATAACATAAAAATATAAAGATATTGTATTGAATAAAGCAAGAAATGTTACCTCTCGATGGCTTATGCCCGTAAGTTCCACAAAACGCAGATGGAATTCGAATGCTTCCTCCGATGTCTGTTCCGATGCCGATTATAGCGCCTGCGCCGGTCAGCAAAGCTGCCTCTCCACCTTTTTTGTAAAAATAAAATGTTTTATGATTAGTCAAATATTAAAAAACAATATTACTTTGACATATTATAATTTTATTTACACAGTCTTTGAAAACCATTAAAAATTGGAAAGAAATACTGAATATTGAATGCAATGTCATTGAATAATTTGCTAAATTTTTAAATGGTAAATCTCACATTAAATTAATTCTACTTACAGTACATTAAATTAAGAGGATTCTAAAATTTATGTACTTTTTTAGTTTTTATGAACGCAGTTTTTCGAAATATTGGTCGTTAATATATCCTACAGGTCTATAAAACTGAAGGATTAATAGATAGATTGTAATGAA
>JAPMOQ010034576.1:1436987-1448610 GCA_026543055.1 Argiope trifasciata
ACACACACACACACACGCACATTGAGCTTTATTATAAGTATAGATAGATATAGATTAACACGCCTTCGTATAAGGCACACTCGCCTTACTCACAAACATCTAGTATTTGGTGACAGAGCGCCTATATGTCCCACATGTCAAACAGATTTTACAGTTCATCACATTTTGATCGAGTGCTCAGCTTTTAATATTCATCGCAACCAGTTTATTCACTCATCATCCTTAAGTCTCGCTGATTTATTAGGAGAGAAGCACCATTCAAACATTTTTTAATTTTTATATGCTATTAAATTTTTATCTTGCATTTAAATTCTTCAAGCGCTTTAACTGCTTAAATTTTTCATTGTAAATACATAATCCTGTGCTACTGTTTCTTGTAATTTTTAGCTATTATATTCTGCTTTTATGCAACTATTCCTTTATTTCAACTTTAATGACCATTTAACCACTTTTTAACCATATGGATGGCGCAGCTTGGCCAATGATGGCTCTTGTGCCCCAAAACCCAAAACAACCAACCAACCAACTCTCTCTCAGAAAGGAATAAAAAGTTTCATCTCAAAATATCATGAATGCATTATTGAAATCATTTTTCTAATATTTAAGAATTATATGTGCAGCAAATATACTGAAAGATTTAAAAAATAGTTCAATACTTAACCGTAGTAGCTACTAGAATGATTAATCTGAAAGGTTTCGCTTGGATGATTGCCAAGTTATTTTAAGCTTCAAGGTTCAAAAATTGTTTTTTATTTTTTATCTTCCGATTGCGATAATTATTTCATTTGCTTTCATCTGTGAACGAAATTTTCTTTGAAAATAATTTCATTTTTAGAAGAAAAATGATACGTAAACGATTGATTTGAAAGTATAAATTTCTTTAAGAATCAAGGAGTCCTATGCAGTATCAAGTTTCATTTTTGTCGCCGAAGTTTCATTTGTTTTCGAAAGTTTCCTTTTTAAACATTTTCCACTTGAAAACGTTACAAAAAGAATTTGTAGAAACAAACTTTTGATTGAAAATCACTTCAACAAAATCCGAATTTAAACATTTGATAACATTTTAACATCAAGGCAGTTTCGTACAGCAAGGGCTCATTTCTCTAAAATTTGTGAATATCTATGTCTGTGAGCATGATAATTCAAAAACGCTTTTAACTAAATGGATGAATTTTGGTAAATTGTCCGAATTCTAAATTTGTAGATTTCAATTAAATTTAGAACGAAATCTGCTCATTGGAAATCTTTTTGTTCAGCTTTCTAAATATAAATTAATATGAATTTAATGCAAAGAAATAGACGATGAAATTCGGTGCCGAGATTTAACATCTAAAGTATAGATAGTGACTAAATTTGAAACGAAATCTGAGATGAAGTTGTTCATTTGTCGGTTCCTACCTTCACAATTATGTAAGTACGTTAACTCCTAAATATATGTAATTTTGAATGTGATTTCTTAAAGTATGATTTAAAGTACTATGGGTTAAGCTTTTGTTTTAATCAGTAGGAAAAAAGTCATCGAAATTGCACATTAGTTTTCTGGTATTTGTACAGTATTTTAGCTATTAATCGCCAAATATCGCATTCCAATAAGCTTTCTCGTAATTACTGCTTTCCAATGGCATGCATGTATCATATCAAAAACGTTCTGCTATTTTTGTTGAAAGAAAACAACCATAAAAATATGTAAAAAATAACACAATTTATTTATCAAAACAACCGTTCTCACGTTCAACAACCTTTCACTTAACAACCTTATCAAAACAAGCTTATAAATTCAATTTTTTTAATAAAAGAAACGATCTTTAGAGTTGGAAAAAGTTCTCAAACTCCGTTCCATATTTCTGAACTGTCGAATTCGCAGACGTTTCGTACATTTAAGCTTAAAAATGGTGAATGTCAGAAAGACTAAGATGAGGTGAATAATTAGGGAGTTGATAAATGTTAGCAGTAAAAATATGACCTGATGGTAAAAGGTTTACAGTAAATAGTTCATTTGTAGTACTCCATATGCACAGTAAAACCTTCTGTAGGTAGATATTGAATGTGATCGTCTATTTGTACACATGATGTGTGGGCTTTTGTTAATCAGTAATGCTCCATCCCTCCTAGCTTTGTTCAAAGACTATTATCAATGATTTATTGGTAATTTATAATGAAAAAATACTATTTTATTTAATGCAAAGAAAAATAACATAAATATATTTAGAAAATAAATAGGCTTCTTTATTAAATACCTCAGTTTGGCTGTTTTTTCTATCCATCTTATCCAGTGTCGAAAAAATTGTTTTTAAATGCACTTAAAGTAGACAATATTAAACTTAAACAATTTATCACATTTTAAAATTAGGAATTTTATGTGAAGGATTGCTCCGTTTCAATTAATTTTGCTAGAAATTTTTCTATTATGACTTGTAGAATACATTTCTTTTTGCAATTAGATTTCTAAAATACACAGAATAATATAAATAATAAATTCCTTGGAACATCATCTTAAATTCTAATGTAATTCCTTCATTCAAAGCTTGAACAAATAACTTTACACTCAGATACAAAATATACATGGATAAAAGTGAAAATTAAAATAAGTACCATATAAATATTCAAATATAATATTCTATGATATTCAAATTCTCTTTATTCATGCATTATAATAAGAATAGTTTTTTTTCTATATGTGAAATGAAGCATTAAAATGGCAACAGGTGATTCAGTAAAGCATTTACTAACTAAATTAACAATTAAAATATAATTAAATTATAATTAATTGCTATTTTTTCTGCTGTTGTCATCAGCAATTTAATGAAAAAATTATCGACAATTTAAATCATTTTATTATTCAATTTCCAAATTGTTATTTCCTATCTTTGATTAATAATTGCATCGTTTTTTTAAAAATCATTAATGACCTATAAAAAACTAACATCTTAAAAATGACATGCATCTGTCTACAATGTTTTAAAAAACTAAAAAAATGGGGGAAAAATTTGGCGCAACTGATATTCTAAATTTAATTATAAAAAATTTAAAATTACGGATGATATCAAGACTGGTATGAAAGAGCTGAAAAATATTTGGTATGAAGTAGTAAATTTAATGAAATAGGTAATGATTTATCGAAATACGATGGTTAAAAATGATAATGACTTGGCAAATCTCAAGCAGGAAATGATGATTTTTTATCAGTTAAAAATACCTCAATTATCTTAATCCAATAAAAAAAAGTATTGTTCTACTATTTTTTGGCAGAGATCTCATCAAATCTATTAATCTCAAATCACTGAT
Source organism: Argiope trifasciata (assembly GCA_026543055.1). Taxonomy (NCBI): domain Eukaryota; kingdom Metazoa; phylum Arthropoda; class Arachnida; order Araneae; family Araneidae; genus Argiope; species Argiope trifasciata. The sequence goes on from JAPMOQ010034576.1 coordinate 1,440,273, forward strand.
ATTTTATCAATTCTTATTTTTTTAGGCATTGATATTGATTTCAAGAATGAAAGAAATATCAGCTGAAAATTCTAAAAATTCAATGTATTTTTAGGAATTATCATCAATTTTTATTATTATTAATTTATTGATAAACTACAATTTGATAAAATGAGCAATTAATTGACAATCTCATGGCACAAAATGGAATCCAATATTAAAATGCATTTTTATATATGGATGCATATAAATCAGGAAATTTTAAGATTAAATATTACGATAGTAAATTGGCTTGATTAAGCTATTTTGATGCATTTTTTTTTCATTTAGAGCTTAATTCACAATTATTTATCTTAAAAATTTGTTACTTCTTATAATATTTTCATATTAAATGATTACATTTTCACTCGTTTGTCTAACAATGTGAAAAGAATTTGTAAATGATAATTATGTTTATAGTAAGAACCAGTATTCCTTGGCGATTTGTTGAATAATTTATAATGTGTATCCATAATGAAGAAATTATGGAGAACTATTGAGATAAGATACAGAGACCCTGACGACGAAACAGGAAAGTTATAAAAATAACTTTAAAAATCGAAGAAATAGACGAAAAAAAACACACACTACGGCAGTTAGAAAAATGTACGTTATACCATTATATAAATACTTTACTCCGTTATCGTCAATTTTTACAAATAAATAAATAAATAATTGAAAAGTGCATTATTGGAGTTGGAGAATACCAGAGAATGCATTTTTTTAAACTTTAGGATTAACCATTTTCAGAGTAATGGAAAGTTCATAATTTTAATCGGAAATATCTCCGTCAATTTTACTAATAAATCTATGAAACATTTTACTGTATTTTTATTATTATTGTACAATATACATTTTACAAATTAAACTTTTTGCCTCGATCACTTTTATTTTTTGACTTATTTTTATAACTTCCTAATTTATCCGCTAGAGTCACCAAAACCTGTCATTTTACTATAAGTACAAATTACTTCCTTGGATATGCAAGATGCCACGGAAGAATGAACTCAAAATTTTTAAAAGGCTTTTACTGATTATTTTGTATATGTACAATCTCGTATATCTTGTATTTTGTGTCATCGCTTAGCGAGTGTTGCGCAATTTTTATTTAATGGTTAACTAACTTACTTTGAATAAAATGATATATTTTTATGATTGATTGTGACAAGATATTACAATTCAAGTGTATATAATATTGAAAATTATTATTTTCCAGGATGTACCAAATGGAATACAATATTACAAATAATTATTATTCTAATCTATATCTATACTTATAATAAAGCTCAATGTGTGTGTTGGCGCTCTACAGGTCAGACCGCTGGACATACAACTACCAAATTTGGTACATGTATACCTTGGAGGTCGGGAATGTGCACCTCGGAGCCCCTTTTTCGAATTTTTAATTAGAATTTGAATTAATTAAAATTTAAGCGAAATTTCGACGTTTTTCCGCTATAACTTCCGAAAATATAATCGCACAAATATGATTTTGACATTAATTTAAAGATAAAAAAATTAGCTTTCTAATGGTATCAGTGTTTTAATGTAGAACTAAAGCCTCTATTTTTAACGAATCTTTAAAGAAATATTTTGACCGTGTTTTTTGAGCACGTGACTGGATAAAATAAAAGAAAACAATAACGGAAGTTCAAATATTAATTTAAAAAAACAAAAACTATCATCGTAAATCAAGTCTAAAGAAATGATACTTTTAGAACGTGACTGGATAAAATAAAAGAAACATAAAATGTGATATTTTCTAAAAAAATAAATAAATGCAACGCAAAGGTTTCTATAATCCTTTGCAACATCTAAATCATTTATTCAATATCTTTTTTTTCAATTTTCGCTTTATTTAAAAAAAGATATTTAATATTTTGGCAGCATCACGGAAAAAAACATTTTTAATTTCTGTCCAATCAATGCCCGGAATTACTTCATGGCTAATGAATATGTGACTTGATTAAAAATTTTAGAAAGCATTACTCATGGCGAACCAGCTGGTCGCCAAAGGTGGCTAGTATTTTATAAATAAGTAATTATTATGTTCTATTTATTTAATAATGATTATAATTAAATATTGAGGCATATTATTTTAATATTTCCTGATTAATAGAGTTAATATTTTTGTAAATTAATTTGTTTGGCAAACAGGAACTTTTAAATTTTTTAAAGTCTTCACATTAATCCGCACCCCGTGTCCATGAACAGTTGCCTTGTTTTTCTAATTGAAACTACGTCACCATTGAAATTTCATCATCTTGTAAGATATGGAAAACTTGGAAAGTAAATTTCAACCTAAATGTCATCCTCTTTATATAACCAAGGCACAAGACAAAGTGGATTATACCAGACAGTCCAGGTGTTTTTCCAAACGTTTCAAAATTTAGCGCTTATAAAATTAATTAAATGTTCTTCATAGGTCTTGAAAATTGATAAACATTGCTTAACATATCCATTGAAAAAGAGAGAAAAAAAACCCCAGCGTAATTTATAATTTAATGAATAATAAATTTTTTGGTTTAATCTTTCGTTGAATTAATATTTTGTGGATTCAATTCTAGAATTTATTACTAGAATTACTAGAGTTTAAACAGAGGAATAAGCAATCTTTTCCTCGTAAGTAAGTGTAAAGATTATATTCTCATATTTTCGATACCATGAAGTAAGCCATAATAGCTCCTGCTGCCATCTTTTGAGTAACGTAAGAAATAATTTTAAGATTTTTTTTTTCTCATTTCAACGCTATGAATTCATGATTTTTGATTTAAAATTAAAACTATCAGACGGAAACTGTCCAGGACTATTGGACTGGGAAGTTTTTCAAGTAGGTTGATGAAAAGTTGTGATTAACTTATTTCCCTGAAAAATTAATCTGCAGATAATGCAAATTCCACACATCATAAAATATTAGAACTACAATTCTTTTACTTTGGGTTATTAAATAAATTTCAATATAATTAATCGCTTATTTATAATATATGATTAATAATTATTCATTTGATTGGTTATGCCTTATTCATTTCATAAATTCTCTAAAATAATAATTTTTGAGGTTATATGTTTGTAATTCATTTTTTTCCTGTATAGCCAATCATAATATTTAATGTTCTTAGTTATAATTAAATATGTCATTAGCTAAATTACATTGATTTTTTTCCGAAAATTGCATTATTTCAGATATTTTATTCATAATATGCACATTAAAAATTAATAAACACTATATTTAATCGAAGTTAATCAAAATAAATCATTAATATCTTTGATTTAATTAAAAATATGTTGAATCATGAAATGAGTTGATTCGTTGTTAAAAGAAAGATGCAATCACGTGCATAGCTAGGAATCTCAAAACGTCTCAATCCGCTTTCATATCATGTCCATTGCCAGAGACTGTAAATCATTCAACCATGAAACTAATCTTAATAACATATTTTTTACTTTAATTTAAGAACTGGATATAATAATGAGAATTTCTTATGGTATATTTACATTTCTAAGAATCGAGTTAAGTTCATTGAATATATTTTGACAAATAAGATAAAATAATTTCAAAGCTTTTCGTGGGAAATGGAATATATTTTTTCAAAATTTCCTTTTCATTTCTACTTAAATTGGTATAAAATAATTTGCTGAATTCCTCAAGTGTGATTATTTCTGAAATATTAAGTTCGTTAGTAAAATTCATATTTTCTTCAAAGTTGACTAATAAAAGTAAAGTTTAAGGTTAAAAAGTTAAGTTACGGACCCTCGCCAAACTGCGCCAAATTCCACAAAATTCACCAATTGTCCTCCATCTTGGATTGCTCCAAAATGGCGCTATTACACCCATGTGGTTCAAAAAAAATTTTTAATTAATAAAATTAAGGAAGAAAAAATTAGTCTTTAAAACTGAGAATGTCTTAAACAGGGTAAAAATTGATACATTTTAACGCAAAATGAGACAACATTTCCATGAAATTCAACGAATTTTTCCAAAGGTTTAAACAATAATTTGTATTCGAACGCAGAATGATTAATTATTATTAAATAAAATATCATTAAAAAGACAAAATGAAGCCATTTTTACTTATAAAATGATAAAACAGACAAAAAACTAACCCTTTTCGCGATTCTAATGGGGGCCAGCCCTCCAACCCCCGATTAGCAAATATTAAACATATTTAAAGCACAAAAAGAATATATAAAAATGGTCAAGAAATGAACGAAATATCTAACCTAGATGATATAGATTGATTTACTGTCTTTGGCAATGCATGGTAAAGCGAATTCAGACGTTTTGAGATTCCTAACAATGCACGTGAATGCACGGGTTGCTATAGGATAGCCACCGGTCAAGCAGGGGTTACCATTTCTGGCAATATATCGCCAAGAAAAAATTCAAATTTGGTGCCGTACCTTAAACTTTATTTAACCCAATTGATTTTTGATTAGAAGAGATACCAATCTCTTTCTACACCGAAAATGTCATATTAACGTCTTGTTTAAACCAACACTAGAGCTATTTTGGAATGGACCTGGTAATTTTGAATAGTAGCCACAAGAAGAGAAAGGCAAGTGAGCGGATACCTCCCACTCCACACTACATTACACCAACAGGAGGACATTTGACCCTCATGGATAAATCGAGCGACAGACTTCCCAATACACTGCGGTTCTTCGGTGGAAGAGACATAAGAGTAGTTCAGCCTTGTTGGAGAGATCGTAGAGCATGTCTCCAAGGATCCCATTCACTGCAAAATCCTGGCTGGCCACTTTATGCGTTGTGGACGTTGTCACTACTAGATTTCTATGTATAGGATGCTTCTTCTTCTTCTTGCATACAGCCCACCACCCCACCACCACTGAACGTAGCATAATCGACAGGACTTGTTGTGGTCGACTGCTGAATAAGTATTGTCCAACCTTACATTGACTGAACAGTCAAACTATCATTCCTTTCGGGATACTGAATACCTGTCTTATAGGATGTTGTCTGTCTGCTGTAGAATGCTGCTGTGTTGTCCTATGTGGCCATCTCGTCTGTATATAGTTGCCGTCTTTGTAAATATTTGATATCTTTGTACAATCCTGTCTTAGTGTAAATAAACGTCGTTGTTGTTTTCCTAAACATTGCTGATTGTGTTTTTTCATACCATACACCAACTACACAGAAATGAACCCGACGGATAAGAAAATCCGTAACAATATATTTAAGAATAATTTCTCTCTCTCGATATATGAAGATTTGAATAAAATTGAAAATTGGACCACATAGTTCCTTATGCCAAAACTATAAAACCATAACTAAATTTCATCTTAATCTATATATGGTGGGAAGTAATTTCATGATTTTTCTTTATTTTATGGTCTTTGAAACTGTATGAATATCGGCCGTATTTATGAGCTTTTAAAAATGTAAAATAATATTCATGCTAAATGCAAAAAGAAAAAAAAATCATTTTTATTTATATATATTTATATATTGTATTCATTGCCACTCGCAAGGAAAAATTGTGTACATTAATTGAATCAGTAACTTCAAAAGAATGATCAGTAACAATTTTGTTGTAATTAAACTGCTTGTTCTTATTGAATCCTTAGATGTAGGCGCACAGGCAAAAAAGAAAAAAATCTATCATCTGAATTCTCTGACTTCTTAAGACTTTATGATTCAGGAAACTCCTAATACTGAAACCGCAAATTCATCTTTATTTAATTAGAGGATTCCTTCCTCAATCCTCTAAAAAATCACCCACATTAAAAAAAAATATTGATGTAAAAAGAAATTCGAACTTTCTTTTCGAAACTTGGAGCTCTTTCTTACCTCAACCCTTGTGAGAGACTTATTCTAACGAACAAAGAACATTAATTAGTAAACAGAAAGAATGTTCGGGCGTTCATAGTGCTTTTTAAAGAAAGTTATTTTGGGGCTCGTTAGTGCCTTTATTGAATAAAGAGCTCTTGAATATCATGTAAATTTATCGTTGGAGATTTCATTCACTGATCATTTTAATGAAATTTTCCACAATAATTTCAGTAAAATATTGTTCCACAAAAATATTGCTGTAATCTTTGGAAAAAAAATTTCATTCAGAGATTTTGTGAATCTAAAAGTTTTCAAATTTTCTGAATCTGGGAGAAAAAAAAAGGATATCCGAAATTGAGTTCATTTATTCTTGGAAGATTATGCGATTACAAGCTAAAACAAAAATCAATTATTTTGAGTAACTAAGATTGGAAAAAATTCACGATTCAATAATAATAATTTTTCAAGAAATAAAGGAAGCAAAAAGTAGTATAATTATGTATTAAATAACTAAAATGAGACAAAAATAATTAATTAATTTAGATATTCTTTTTATTACTTTGCGACTGTGTATTTTTAGAGTCAAAACTTGCCAATAATTTTTAGTTCTCGAAGGCATCCTTCATAATTATCATTGTAAAGTATATGCATATTTCTAAGCAATACAAGCTACATATATTAAGTTTTCGAAGGAAATACTTGAGTACTTAAAGCGGTAAATATTGTAAGAACCCAAAAGAAAAATATTGGCAAATCATAAAAGCTTTTCTTTTTAGCAAACGCTTTACACATTTATTTGAACTATTTTGATGGCTACTAAGTACTTTACGCCAATGCATTAGAAAGTACTTTAACAGTATTTTGCAATGCATGATATTCACTATACACATCATGCTTTAGACAGTTTACCACTCTTTCAGCAGTTTAATGTCGATTTAACTTTCTTTAGCAAGCAAAATTATTTTCCATTTACTGCTTTTAGTTTATATACTGTTTTATGACTCAGAGATTGAGTGCTGTAAAAATCCCAGGCCCTTAGAGAATTAGGAGTTTCAACTTAGGATTTAAAATTGCATAGTGAGTATTACCTTTTTAGAATTGAAAAGTTAATAAATGCTTTAATAAAATCAATCCCAGACGAATAGCAAAAAATTTTATAAACCTCTGTTGACATGTCTGACTTCAGTAGTTGACAACAAAGCAATCGTTTCTATCTGTACTAATAATAAAGATGAATATTTCTGTATCCGTGTTTCTTTTTAATTGTTTGCGCTCTGCAGGTCACAACATTTGAACTACTTTCACTGATATATAATGCATATATATATATATTGGAGAACAGAAATTTATGTTTTGGATAGATGTTTTTTGAAATTTTAATTAATTAAAAATTAAGATAAATTCTCTTTTATAACACCTGTAAATATAAATGCACGAAAATGGAATTTTACACCATTTCAAAATTTAGATTTAATTATACAAATTTAAAAGTTGTACACATTTTTCTTGAATTCTGTCCATTTTTGAAAATATTTTTTGATCAAATTTCATCAATATATGTATGTCAACGTTGCCCTTAAATGCCAACCATTTTCATTATTGCATCAAATATTTGATCCCACAGTTTTTTTCCACTGAGGAAAATGTTTTTAAAAAATAAAAAGAACCGTTTGATATTTCAATGTCACATGAAGAATAAGTACAAAGAATTACGCTATCGATATAGATTGAAGACAGACGAACAGGGCAGTTTCATTTTTACTGACACTGATGTTCATATGACTAATGTCGATTAGAAAAAATTACATATGCAATTAATTAACAGAACATATGAAAGATTTTTACATATAATCACTATCTTCAACGAACCATTGAAAGGTTGGACCAAATGTGGTCATTATTACACATGAAAATTACAAAAAAAAATTATGTAAAATAAAATGCATATTAGAAATGAATTGTGTTTTTAATTCTAAGTTATTTGATCATAAAAAATCAACTCACCATATTATAAAGATGTTTGAAAATCAAAGAATAAAGTATTTTTTATAATTGTGGATAACGATGAACTTAAGTCACTTTGTTCACACCACATTCTTTTGTTGTGAATAGCATACTATTTACCTATGAAACTATTATTATTAACGACCTTGAATATGCCCTTAATATGCTGAATATTTTGATTAATAATTGTAGAATCAACTGAATTTTCTGATAGAAGGGTTTTTATTATATGACAACTGGATGTATAATTCAGTAATAATTAAATGTTTTGAAAAAAAATATGAATTAGTTTTTTTATTAATGTAGAGGTATTTTAACCGTCAAATCAATCAATCAATTTTTCGAAAATTCAATGGCAATATATTGAACCACATCAAATTAAACATGCTGTCTCTAATAACTTTCAAAAGAAACCAGGAGAAATTAAACACTTTGGTCACATTATACGGTTTCTACAGAGAAATATATTAATAATATATCATTAGTATAATATTTTTCTTTATAGTAAAGTGCCAATACCTAACG
>JAPMOQ010034576.1:1449010-1460903 GCA_026543055.1 Argiope trifasciata
TTTACTTCCTCATATGCCTCGGTTTTGAAGGTGAGACTGTTTATCGCTTTAGTATATTATTATTTTTATCCTCAATGGCTTTATTTTGTAAAGAAAGAAGTTTCCTATTCTTTAGATTGATGCTTTTTTTATTTTAATTTAAAAGGCTAATTTTCGGACTTTGATTTTTGCTGGTTTTTAAAAATGGATCTCGTTTGAAATGTAAGATGAAGTGCGGAAGTATCTAATAATGCATTCAAATTTTTCAATCAAAATATCTTTCAGGCTAATTTAATATTAAATCGCAGAAAGAATTTTATAGAAACCAAGCAGACATTTTTTTTTTGTTGTTGTTTTGTGTTTTGCCATTCCAAACGATTATTTTAAAAAATATTCTTACCTCCCAAAATGTCATTCAAATTGCATTTGAACATTTTTTTATGCCAAACGATTCTTCTTTATACAATAAAAAGTTTTATTTCCTATTTCAATTTAATTTTTCTATTCTTTAGATTGCTGCTTCTTTATTTTAATTTGAAAGGCTAATTTTAGGACTTTGATTTTTGCTGGATTTTAAAAACGGATCTTGTTGGAAATGTAAGATGAAGTGTGGAGGTAACAAATAATGCATTCAAATTTTTCAATCAAAATATCCTTCAGGCTAATTTGATATTATATCTCAGAACGAATTTTATAGAAATTAAACAGAAATTTTTTTTGTGTGTGTTTGCTTTGTTTTTTGCCATTCCAAACGATTATTTTAAAAAATATTCTTACTCCCAAAAATGTCATTCAAATTACATTTGAATCTTTTTTTAATGCTAAAAGATTTTTTTAATACAATAAAGATTTATTTTCCTATTTCACTTTAATTTTTCTAGATTTTATCAATGTAACAGTTTTTTATGCCAAAATAAATTTTCATAATTGTTAAAAAAGGATTGCTCACATGATGGTTTGAATAAGAAACAAACTTCTTTCTGACTGAGAATTCAATGAGATGTGTAGTAAGGGTGGAACGAAAATTTCCTTAATTCATAATTTAAGATTTTAGTTTGGTAATTGAGATGAGAAGTTGCTTTTTAGGTCTAAAAACCATATTAAAAATTTAGTTTCAATATTACATTATCCTGAAATGCCTCAAACAGCTTGAAATTTGTTTTAAAAATTGAAAACTTTTTATTAAAAAAAGCATTTAAAACTTTTTCTTAAATTTTACTTTGGTAATAGTGTGTAAAAACTGCTTTTTAGGTCAAAAGCTATAGTTAAAAATTTGGTTGTAATATTAAAATATCTTAAAATGCCGTAAAGTGCTTGAAATTTGTAATAAAAAATTAATATAAAAAATAGAAATATTTAAAAAGGGCCTTTAAAAGTTTTCTTAGATTTTAGTTTGGCAATAGGGGTGAAAAATTAGCTTTTATGTTCAAAAAGAAATTTAAAAATTTGCTTCAAAAGATGAAAATTATAAACTTTGATAAAATACCTATAAGAATTTTTCGTTCATATAATGTTAAAGAGGATTTCAAATACATATATAAGCATTACAATCGGAATAAAATTATTAATTACGAAGAAAAACAATAATATTTTTAGGTTCAATTATGCGTTTTTTATTTTTGTATTCTTAATGATTATAAATGTTACAGCTGCAAAATTTTTATTTCTACTTCATTGAAACATTATACTGTTTTTTAATTAAATTTTGGCATATTCCTTCTTGATTCAATTTTTTGCTCTTATGCATCCTTCTCTTGCGATTGATTGAACCGCAGGCATTTTGAGCCGATTCGACCACCACTCTCACTGCGTGACAAGGAAGCAGGGAAAAGTCGATAATCCAGTACCCTGTACTATATGATTCAGCTTCAGATACCTTTTGTATAAAGTTTTAATATTAAATCTACAGACATTTGATAGTTTTATAGCTTCTATTTGATGGATTTGGTTGGCTAGACTCTTTATATAAAGAACACCGTTGTTCTTCAGCGTTGTCATTGTCGCCAATAAGCGTTTCGGATGCACTAGTATTTTTTTGCCCATTCACGATTAAATTTTACTGTAAATTTATTAGTGTCTGCAGTTCTTTACTCTTTCTTCCTCAAAGCGCTTGTGGTAGCAATATTAATGTCACTTATGTCCATTTTCTTGTTAGAGCATTGACCATTTAGTACCTTTAATTTCATAACTGGGATTTCTTTTTTAATGCAAGGCAACGATATTAAGCAAGCGATTAGTTTCTCCTCTAAATTATATAAGGTTGAAGTTAAACTTGCCGGAACATCTTCTATTTTAAACTTTAATATATTCCTTTATTTGGAGTGATAAATTTTCATCATTTATGGAATTCTCTTGCTAGAAGCAACAAAAATAGAAGTCCCTGATCACATTTGTTATATATAATTGGAATTATATATAACATTACAATTTAATTAAATTGTCAAATATTTCGCTTACTGAAGGACTCTTCCCTGAAGGAATTTTGTAGTGATTTCTAATATAAGATTAGCTCTAGATTCCCCTTTAGTGTGATCAATTTCAAGCAAACCTCTAAATTCCCCCAAAATAGAACACTCCAATATTTGTCTTGTCTTCACTAAAATAGACTCGGCCATTTTTACCCAAAATAAAGCATACAAGCACAAACTAACAAATCAGCAACGTTTATCAGTTGAACGATAGATGGAGGGGAGACGCTAACTCAAATGAACTCTGCAAAGCAACTGATTTTTAACCAATTCGGTCCTTATCACCTGGAGCAGACAAATCTCCGTCTTACCTCAATATCAACCGCTCCAGCGGCAATTCAGTTTTATACCAGTGCAATAATTAAACTGTTTTTATGGTTTTATTTATATGGCAATACCTGATGAAAGTTTTTTATTTCATAATTGAAGCATGCAAAAATCCTTAAAAACTTGCAAAAATTGTGTTTCTATGAAACTTTAAAGTACTTACGGCAATTCAAGATATGCATTAATATTTTTATAACTTTTATCTGTCTATTATCAGATTATCTAAAGGCAAATTTTCCCATGCTTTTACAAATAAAAAATTGGTTATTTTGTAATTTTTTTTTCAAAATGTAACAATAATGTAAATTTTATGAAACTTTAACGTCCTTTCTATACTTCGAGATCTACTCCAATATTTTTCTTATATATACTTTATTTTATCTTCACCAAAAGTCACTTTTCCGCATTCTTTCAAATCAAAATTCAAAAATTGATTTTTTTTGTTCAACACTTATAGTCGAATAAAAACTCCTTAATGTGATCTTATTGAGACAAAATGTTATTCTTTACTACGTAGGCTAATTTGAAGCCATCCTGTATTGAATAAATTTGTAGTTTTATAAATATTTCTGTTCAAGATCAAAAGCAAATAAATAAATAAGACTTACTAATTTGGATTATAGAAATAAATCGCGGAAGCTCTTTCTCTTTATTTATTTTATGTTGAAAAAAATTCTTTTATTTCTTAAATTATAATTCCCATTTCGAAAAATAAAACTCTTACTTTAAAATTATTAAATGCCAAACGACTATTTTTCCCAAGCGATTTATGCTTTTGTCCTACTTAACTGATGTTAGCATTTTCATTTCTAAACATTATTTGTGCATTTCTTCTCATTATGGTTTTTGTTTTAATTTACAAACATTTTATTCAAAATAAAGTAATTAAAAGAAAGGCATTTCTATAAATGCAATTTTAATTTTTAATAATTAAATTTTTTAGCTAAATAAAAAATGGATTGTAGAAATTTCTTAGGTCTTTTTTTGGCATTGATTTGTTTTTGAATAATAAAATTCTACTAATCTTAGAATATTTGCTTTTTGAAATCAGATAAAAATGGTGCAAATTTAATTGTGTTAATTAATTCAAATTTAAAAGGGAAAGTAACTTTTAAGCTATTGTGCTTTATTATTAATGCTTATTGAATTAAGAATTGATTTATTTATTTATGATGCTTAAATATATTTTTATAACAACAATTATAAATAAATATAACAATCAAATTAAATGTTTGTGCTGAGATAATTGTCATTCTAAAAGTCATTTATTGATTTTCTTTTGGATTTTTCAGATTAATGCAATTATATTCTAATCACAAGTTTTGTAACGTATTCTATGTGTGGTATATTCTCTGTTTTACAGAATCGTAAAATTGAAACTTTTTGCTATGCTTTTGTTATTCAGAAGTAGAAAATTTTTCCATTTCAAAAATTGACAGAATATCTTGTTAACGTTTTCAAAATAAAGATTTGTTTTTGTAACTATCGTATAAAACATCTTTCTCATTCATTCAACTTGAATTCTAAAAAAATTAATAGTGTTTATTATATTTATCGAATATTTTATTTTATACATTCTTTACATGCATAAATGGTAAGAGATTATATAATCAAGCAAATTCAACATCTACATTAAAAATAATTATGCATGTACAATTAAATTTAAAATTAAATAAAACAATACAATATCAACTTGAGACATAAATTTTCACCTAATTTACAAAGCAGAATAAAATTATTCGAAAATGAAAAAAAAAAAATTGTACTGAAATAGGAATCATGAAAACAGAGATTCGTAAGAATGATTTTTTTATAATACAGTCGTAAGAATCAACTCAACTTATTGTGCCTGTGTGTTCAATAACTCAAATTATTTAATACACAGATGCAAGAATGTTTCTCTATAATATAATCGTAAGAATGATTATTTAATACACGGTCGCTTCTGTATATTACAGTTGTAGGAATGATTCTTTAGTATATTCTTTAAATATGCTTTATCTACATCTTTCTTCATTTATTTTGCTTATATGCCCTTTTTTATTACAATACTAGCCGCCTTTGGCGACCAGCTGGTTCGCCATGTGTAAAGCGTTCTAAAATTTTCAATTAAATCACATATTCATTAGCCTTGAAGTAATTCCGGGCATTGATTGACCTGAAATTAATATTTTCTTTAAGATGATGGACAGAAAGTTCTAAAAGTAAACCTTTTCCTAATAATATTCTTTAATTTTATAAATCAGTCATTTTTAACCATCGGTTATGCTTTCAAAATATTAAAAAAAATTCGATGATGTTGCCAAAATATAAAATATTTTTTTAAAGAAAGCGAGAAAGGGAAAAAAAGTATTAAATTAATGATCCAGATATTGCAAACGATTACATAAATATGCCCTTAAGTCGGGATTTCAATGCATATCCTGTCTAAATTCAATCAGGTTTACTGTAAATAAAGATGATTTATGGAATAAATGATGAGGCAAACGATTAAAGAAACTTTTGCTTTGCATTTATTTTTTTTTTAGAAAATATCACATTTTACGTTTCTTTTATTTTATCCAGTCACGTGCTGAAAGTTGCATTTCTTTCGACTTGATTTACGATGATAGTTTTTTTTATTTGAACTTCCGGCATTCTTTTATTTTATCCAGTCACGTGATAAAAACATAGTTAAAATATTTCTTTAAAAATTCGTTAAAAATAGAAGCTTACGTTGTAAATTACAACAACTGATACCGTTAGAAATCTAATTTTTTTATCTTTAAATTGATGTAAAAATCATGTTTATGCAATCATATTTTCGGAAGTTATAGCGGAAAAACGTCGAAATTTCGCTTAAATTTTAATTAATTCAAATTCTAATTAAAAATTCGAAAAAAGGGCTCCGAGGTGCACATTCCGGCCCTCCAAGGTATACATGTACCAAATTTGGTAGCTGTAGCTCCAACGGTCTGGCCTGTAGAGCGCCAACACACACACACACACACACACACACATTGAGCTTTATTATAATTATTATAGATATTCGCTACTTGATAGTACTTGATAAATACAATAAAAGCTATTAATTTTTATACAAATTACTGAATTAACAATTAAAAAGGGTAATTTAAAGCATATCATTTTTCTTTTACTATCAATATATTTGAAATGATATCAATCTTCTGAGACAAGCATTATACTTTCTCCTCTACCAGCGTTGGGTCCTGTGAATCTAGTCTAATATGGAAAGTAGATTTCTCATGCTAATAATGTTGAAACAATAACCATTACACTTCGTATGTATATCGTAAAGCATTAAAAGTACAAAAACATCGTATCTATTAAAAGTTGTGAATTTTTCACTATGGCTTTATTAATGACTAGCCGCCTTTGGGACCAGCTGGTTCGCCATGAGTAAAGCATTCTAAAATGTTCAATTAAATTACATATTCATTAGCCTTGAAGTAATTCCGGGCATTGATTGACCTGAAATCAATACTCTCTTTAAGATGATGGACGGAAAGTTCTAAAAGTACACCTTTGCCTAATAATATTCTTTAATTTTATAATCAGTCAGTTTTAACCATCGGTTATGCTTCCAAAATATTAAAAAAAAATTCGATGATGTTGCCAAAATATTAAATATGTTTTTTTTTTAAAGAAAGCGAGAAAGGGAAAAAAAGTATTGAATTAATGATGCAGATATTGCAAACGATTACATAAATATGCCATTAAGTCGGGATTTCAATGCATATCCTGTCTAAATTCAATCAGGTTTACCGTAAATAAAGAAGATTTATTGAGTTAATGATATAGATATTGCAAACGGTTGTAGAAACCTTTGCTCTGCATTTATTTTTTAAAAAATATTTTATTTTTCTGTTATTTTATCCAGTTACGTGCTGGAAGTTGCATTTCTGTAAATTTATTTTGCGATGATAATTTTTGTTATTTGAACTTCCCGGCATTCTTTTATTTTATCTAGTCACGTGCTAAAAGGACATGGTTAAATATTTCTTTAAAAATTCGTTAAAAATAGAAGCTTAAGTTATACATTAAAACACTGATACCATTAGAAAGCTAATTTTTTAATCTTTAAATTGATGTAAAAATCATGTTTATGCGATCATATTTTCGGAAGTTATAGCGGAAAAACGTCAAAATTTCGCTTAAATTTTAATTAATTCAAATTTTAACTAAAAATTCGAAAAAAGGGCTCCTAGTTGCACATTCCGGACCTCCAAGGTATACATGTACCAAATTTGGTAGCTGTACGTCCAACGGTCTGGCCTGCAGAGCGCCAACACACACACACACACGCACACACACATTGAGCTTTATTATAAGTATAGATATAGATATAGATTATTTTTCGATCAAAGTGTTAGTAATTATTTTAGCATTGCAACGATCATGATTCTATCCACACTATTCGTTTATTATTTAACATAAAAAAATAATGTTATTTCTCCATAGAAATTGTAAAAGATTGCCAAGTTTAGAAAGTGTAAGCATTCGTTAATTAATTTAGGTGTAGTTTTTCATTAACATCAAAGTGAAGAGCACTATTTTCTTGAAAAAGTTTTTAATTCTTCTATATAATGGATTTCACCATATGAACCGCCCTTTTTTAACCATCTGTATCTCGCGGTATTCCAATATAACTTTTCTAGAAATATAAATAAATATCATTTGCACAATCACTCTTCACTGAATCTTTGAGATTTGGTCAAATGGTTTTGGAAGTGAAAATAAAGAGATTGCTAAGATTGCTTTTTTTTCTGAATTTTTGTCCAGAAAGTTCCAAATATCACATTACAGAAGCTCTTTTTTTCTTCAAGTTAAAAAAAATAGAATCAAGAGTGTAACGATTAATTCTTTATATGTAATTGCATAATTTTTTTCTTAGAATTTTCATAGCCGTTAATAAGTAAGAATATGTATATTTATTTTACTTGAATAGCATATTACTATTGATATTATGTCATGACATAAAGCCCTATTACAATTCAAAGAGTATACTATTGAAAGGCGTTACGATATCATCATCAATGAAAGTGGATGACTATTATAAAGACTGATAAGAAATAACGGATTACTAATTACTTGCTAATTCACAACTAAAATGCATCCTTTTTAAATGCTAAATTTTTATTATTTTAACAAATAAAAAATTATCTTTGTGATTTTAATTTCTTAATTACCTTTATCCTTCTATAATTACATAAATGTCTTAACTAATAAAAAATTACTTTTACTTTTTATAATTACCTAAATAAAATTACCTAAATATTTCGGATTTGTTACGTTTTAAAAGGCAACAAATCTAGGATATTTTATTCAAAATTGAAGCAATTTCAAAATGTCTTTGAAACTGGAACAAATAACCAGAATTCTAGGATTATTTTACCTAATCAGAGACGCAGGATGACTTGTTATTTTATCATTGCAATTAATAATTTAGAACTTGAATGCGCATTTACTTTTTACACACGAACTTTTTAAACTGAAATATATCAATAATCGTTTGGTTGAAAATAGTTTTAATTTTAGAGAATTGTTTTACTTTTCAGATTTTAAATTGCCTCCTGAAATAAAAAATAATTCTTTATAAATTAATTATTATTTATTTTGGAAATAATAAATAATTACAAATTTTAATTGGATCTCAGAATAGCTATAGCAAATAAACAATGAATACTAAGTTATATTTTCACTTTTTCTGAAATTAAATGTAGCAATTCTGTTATAGAATTCGTCTGTCTAAAATCTGAATAAATATAATAATCTATACTTATATAAAGCTCAATGTGTGTGTGTGTGTGTTGGCGCTCTACAGGCCAGACCGTTGGACCCGGAGCCCTTTTTTTGAATTTTTAATTAAAATTTGAATTAATTAAAATTTAAGTGAAATTTCGACGTTTTTTCGCTATAACTTCCGAAATTATTATCGGACAAACATGATTTTAACATCAATTTAAAGATAAAAAAATTAGCTTTCTAATAGTATCAGTGTTTTAATGTATAACTCAAGCTTTTATTTTTAACGAATTTTTAAAGAAATATTTTAACCATGTTTTTTTAGCACGTGACTGGATAAAATAAAATAAAACAATGCCGGAAGTTCAAATAAAGAACAACAACTATCATGACAAATCAAATACAAAGATATGCAACTTTTAGCACGTGAATGGATAAAATAACATGAATATAAAATGTGATATCTTCTATAAAAATAAATGCAAGGCAAAGGATTCTAAGAAATCGTTTGCAATATTTATATCATTAATTCCATAAATTATCTTTATTTACAATAAACCTGATTGAATTTAGACAGGATATGCATTGAAATCCCGACTTAATGGCAATTTTCTATAACCTTTTGCAATATCTGTATCATTAATTCAATAATTTTTTCCCTTTTTCGCTTTCTTTAAAAAACATTTTAACATTTTGGCAATATCATCGAAAAAAACATTTGTAATATTTTGGAAGCATAATTGATAAATTATTAGAGCATTAAACTCAAAAAGTTTTTCCGAAGAAAGTTACCGACTCTTTAACTACTAATAACTGAATCTTTTAACTTTAACTATTTCTTAAATTTTGGCTAATGAATATGTGATTTAATTGGAAATTTTAGAACGCATTACTCATGGCGAACCAGCTGGTCGCCAAAGGCGGCTAGTTTATAATAAAAGAATGATATGTACATTTTAAAAATTTGCTAAGAAAGAACTCAAAGGCTATATTAAAAAAGAATAAACGATAAATCATTTTAGGTAAGAATTTCAATTATAAACTAAACCAACTGAAAGAGTAGTTTCAAAATTCAATAACTTTTCAATTTTAGGCACAAATGATAAATAGAGATTAATATCGTATAATAAAACAAAAATATATCATCACATTTCATCTCATTCTCATCAACATACTTTTAAATGTAGAATTAATCTGCTGTAAACGACAAAGTGTTTTAATGAGAAAATTCAAATGTATATAAACGATTGCGAAAAAAATTAATTATTATCTTAAAAAAGAATAGTAAAATCTGAAAAATTGATTCAGGGAACCAAAAAAAATTCTAATTATTTATAATTGTCGCCTGTATAATTAAAATAAAAGAAAAAGATGAAAATCAAAAAGAAACCTTGTGAAAATCTTTACAGACAAAACAAACAGTCTCTCTCTAACCAATCAATAACTTTGATTCATATTCTTGTAAAATTGCCTGAGCTTTATCACATATGAGCATATAGAACAAGTGCCACCAGAGATTTATCTCAAAGCAGATAGATCATGTGCGCGTTTGGCCTACTGAAAAGAGAAATTAAAGCAATAAAACCAGTTTTAAATCTGAAAAGAAATGCGAGAAAACAAAAATGATCTAAATAGCGTATATTAATTTCATCAAAAGCATTTTTATAATGAAAGCAAGGATGTAGATGATAAAAAAAGACATGCAATATAACTACATTTTAAATATAATACTGGTTTATATTATACCAAATTCTTTTCAAATATGCATAAACAGATTCTTTAGCACAAACTATCACTTAATTGAAATCAATTATATCTCGAAGAATAATGATTGCATATATTCTAGATCTACTAAAAGATAGACGCTAAGTTCTAAACAAATGACTTCTTTCAATATATAGTTTCAGTTTACTTTTTAATTTTTAATATAAACTATTTATTTATCAGAAAAGTTTTAACATTAGTTATTTTATAGAGCATTACTTTACTATACTTTATTAAAACTATAAATACGGAAAATATGCAGATTTGGGACTTCTCTAGTTAATCTAATATATTTTTTAATTTTAGGTTTCAATCATAAAATAAAAAAAATGATGAAAATGTGTATTTTTCAGATATATTTTAGACAAACACCTGTCATACCTATTTTTATTTTCACTTCTGCAAGCGATCTTAAAATCAACACTATTTTTGCTGTTTTTAAAAGCTGGTGAAAATATTTTTCATAATACGATTTGAGAAAATAGCAGTATTTTCGAATTCATCGTAAAAGTTTTAAAGTGATTGCCTTTTTTCACAGTAGAAAAATAGCAATATAATTCAAAGAAAAAAAAAATGGCATTTTTGATATAGAAAGATTTAATGGAATAAAAATTGATCGTTGTAATTTCAATCAGTTGATTTATATAAGACTAGCCGCCTTTGGCGACCAGCTGGTTCGCCATGAGTAATGCGTTCTAAAATTTCCAATTAAATCATATATTTTTTAGCCAAAATTTAAGAAATAGTTTAAGTTAAAAGGTTCAGTTATTAGTCGTTAAAGAGTCGGTAACTTTATTCGGAAAAACTTTGAGTTTAATGCTCTAATAATTTATCGATTATGCTTCCAAAATATTAAAAATGTTGTTTTCGGTGATATTGTCAAAATGTTAAATATGTTTTTTAAAGAAAGCGAAAAAGGGAAAAAATTATTGAATTAATGATACAGATATTGCAAACGATTATAGAAATATGCCATTAACTCGGGATTTCAGTGCATATCCTGTCTAAATTCAATCAGGTTTACTGTAAATAAAGATAATTTATAAAATTAATGATATAAATATTGCAAACGATTTCTTGAATCCTTTGCCTTGCATTTATTTTTATAGAAGATATCACATTTTATGTTTCTTTTATTTTATCCAGTCATGTGCTGAAAGTTGTATTTCTTTAGATTTGATTTACGATGATCGTTGTTGTTTTTTCATTTGAACTTCCGGCATTGTTTTATTTTATTTTATCCAGTCACGTGCTAAAAAAACATGGTTAAAATATTTCTTTAAAAATTCGTTAAAAATAGAAGCTTGAGTTATACATTAAAACACTGATACCATTAGAAAGCTAATTTTTTAATCTTTAAATTGATGTTAAAATCATGTTTGTCCGATAATAATTTCGGAAGTTATAGCTGAAAAACGTCGAAATTTCACTTAAATTTTAATTAATTCCAATTCTAATTAAAAATTCAAAGAAAGGGCTCCGAGGTGCACATTCCCGACCTCCAAGGTATACATGTACCAAATTTGGTAGCTGTAGGTTCAACGGTCTGGCCTGTAGAGCGCCAACACACACACACACACACACACACACACACACACACACACACACAC
>JAPMOQ010034576.1:1461003-1481091 GCA_026543055.1 Argiope trifasciata
CACACACACACACACACACACACACACACACACACACACACACACATTGAGCTTTATTATAAGTATAGATTACATTTTTGTAAAAACGAACTATTAAAAATGAATATTAAAATTTCTGTTGAAAGAATCAAAAATGAATAATAAAATTTATTTTAATATTTCTAAAATGAATATTAAAATTTGTGTTCACATTTCAAAAATGAATATTAAAATTTCTGTTAAAATCTCAAAAATGAATACTAAAATTTCTGTTGATATATCAAAAATGATTATTAAAATTCATGTTAAAGTCTCAAAAATGAATATTACAATTTTTCTTGAGGGGACCTGATTTCTTAGCATTATCTAGAAGCCACGCTGCTTCTACTACTTTTGAAACGAAAATGAACACATAATTATTTCAGATACGATTAACACTAACAAATTCTGACTTAAATAACGTACTTTTAAAACAACTGAATTCTATTCCATTTTCTTTCATATGCAGAAGCTTATTTCTTTATACACATAACTGTTTATATGTTATTTTTTTCTTCCAATTAATTTATTAAATATTCCTTTCATTTCAGCGTTTGCATCAATTTGAAAAGATATCTCTAAATACAATCACCAAATCATTTCGATTCTCAATTTCCCACCGTCATAGTTGTGGAACCAAAATTGCTTTATTTTGAATTTACCAGAAGTTGAGCTGATAACGAAAAGAAGATGTCTATTCTTTTCAAGAACAAAGCTTTGTCTTATGTTGTGCGATTCTTCCGAAGAACGATCGAACTGATCAGCCGATTTATCTTGTTCCTGAAGTACTGCGGCCGCGCCAAAAAGTTGGCTGATATCGAGGATCCTATCCTGTTGGAACCTGCCTGCAACCTAGCGGCGAAGATCCGTAGAGGAGAGGTAAGTTGTTAGGTCTGGCTTGCACTAATATAAGAGTTTTCAGGTTTTTAAATCAATACAGGATTCAAAATCTGCTGACATATCCTTATTTATATAGGTTAGGTTAGGTTAATTTGAGTTTTTGGCACAAGGGCCCATTCTTGGCCTTACTGCGCCATTCTTATGGTAAAAGGTAAAAAATAGTTAATGTTTGAAGCTTTACCAAATTATATTTTCATGTAAAAATTAATGTAAAAAGGCTAAAACAGAGGTAGACAAAAAAAAGTTACACCGTTGAATTAAAAAACAAACAAGATGAAAATTGTTCAAGTCAAATATATGGTAAAAGGTGTATAGCAATTAAAAATTTAAAGATTTTCGGATGATAATTCTTTCCCAATAATTCTGGGAGATTTATACTTGATGAGTGAAAAAAATGGTGGCGATGAGAGTCAAAAGCTGGGCATTCGATCAAAATATGACTAACTGTCAATTCGGTGTGGCATGTGGAACACATAGGTGCCCTTTCTCTGAATAGTACGTTCCTGTTGGGTTATCCGAGTATGTCCAATAAGTAGGCGAGGCAATTTTACATCAGTCTCACGCATTGGTAAAATCCTTAAAATTTTATCCTTATTTATATAGGATAAAAATACAGTTTTTAGCAATACCTATAAGATTAAGAATACAATATAACAAAACAGTGAATCATTTCATGTCTTTAAATCTAAAATCCTGTAAAATTATGATTAATTGAATGAATATGAAGAAAAAGAGAAAATGTAATGAAAGCAATTGAAAAAAAGAACTTGAATTGAAAAATAAACTTATAAGATTAGATGATAGGCGGTACAATGCAGCTTTAAATGTGACGAAAGTGTACCAAAAAATTTCACCAAATTATAAAAATACACTCAAGTGCAATATTATTTATCATGAAAAATTTTGGACGTGTTATATAGTCTGTATAGTCTTACATATATAGTCTATATGTTATATAAATTTTGGACGTGTTATATTATGTTATATCGTCAAACTGTATTAATGCTATATAGTTTGACGATTGTAATCGCTAAACTGGTGACATTTCTTATTAGCGCTTTTTGTTCAACGTTCTAACTGAAAAGTACGTGATACATTTTAAAATGTCAGAAAATACTTAAATAATAAAAATATTTGTACAAAACAAAATACAAAAATCAATAAATTGTTAAAACCTGAGAGTACATAATATTAAATGAAGGATAACAATATATAACAAATGAAAAAATTGCATTTTACATTAACATTCAAAATTATAATATTGTACAGTTATTTTGTAATATTATACAATTTATGTAACAACTATTCTAAATTATTTTAAATTCAGTTTAGAAATGCAAAAACATGTGTAGCTCATCATTTTTTAGAGAAAATTATATTGTTTATATTGTTAAGTTTGGACTATAACAATAAATTTCAACAATAAATAATAGAATAAATTCTATGTTAAAAAACGATTCGAACACTATCTTGTTTGTTTCATTAAGAAGCCCAGAAAATTCTGAATAAATTGAAATTACAACGTTGCAGAAAAGTTTAAACGCTTCTTAGTGCGTAATCCAAACCCTTTCTTAGTGTGCTACCAAAAACCTTTATTTATAAAAATATGAATACGTGCTACGCGCATTCAGATTCTATTTTTAAAAGGCTGGTAGATAAGGACATCTACGTATATATATGACCGACATATTCCTAGTTTTTCTTGCCTGAAATCGAACTATCATACTAAAGACAAAGTCGAATTATGCATAAAAATATGAATATACTCGGAACAAACAAATATATTGACAGAAGCTCAACAACATACTGTACGATGAAGGTGGTCTCTTAGAGACAGCATATATTTGTTTTCTCTTACAATAAAGGTATCAAATATTTTTCCAGATATCTTGGTGAAGGGATCATATACTACTTTTTAATTTCCTTAATTTGAGTTAAAATGAAACACAAATAAATAGGCGCATTTAAATAAATAACACCTTTAACTCAATTATATGAATATAATTTGATTCTGATTCTCGAGTTTTGGAATAAAGTCACAAGATTTACATAACCACTTGGTTATGTTTCAGATTTTCTAATGATCTTGATATTGCTCTATTTTGGGAGAGGGGAAAGGTAATAATTTTTGTTGCATACATGCTGCTCCAAATGTACTTTGACATCCTAGTTTTCTATCAAAACTTTAAAATAATTCGAATGATTGAAGAATATATTTTTAAATTTTAGCTAATTTTTTATCTATTCTATAAATTTGTGAAAATATTTTCAAACTTTGGTGATGAAACGAAACGAGTGATATTACTATTTTGATTAAAATTCCACATGAAATAAAAATAAAAACGTAAGAGCAAACAGTTTAAATTTCAAACCTAGGTATGTAGCTATGCCCTGATAATTTTCAGCTTAGCTCTCAATTTTATGAAAAATCAAGACTAACGAGTTTCCTAATCTAAATTCGAGAAATTATTCCTTCATTTTCAAATGAAGAGAACTGTAACGTGGGACTTATACGTGCATAGGTTTGATACCAACTTTAATTATGTACCTTCATGATTATTTTTGTGTGTGCAGGCTTTCATTAAAAAAATTAGAAATGGAATTTGCTGAAAACTCATTATTTATAAATGGAATTTGATGAATTTATAAGAAATGAGAAATCATGAAAAGTTTGAATGAAAGCAATTAAGAATTTTAATGGAATTTAAAATCATTCTTTAAAACCTTAAATTATTTCGAATTAGAATAATTCTCATGTTGAAATCGAATATACGAGTAATAAAAAAAATTCTAATGAATTCTTCCAGTTTTGAAAAAAATAAGTTCACACAATAATTTTCATGCTGTTACCACAAATTTATCTTTTGTATGCGAATTTTCTTTCAAAAATTAAAAATAATGTTAATGTTTTAAATATATGTTTTACATTTTCATCAAAGCTTTTAAAATTTAGTTCAAAATTGCATCCTATAAAAACGTGGTAACGTTTTCAAAATTGCGGCAAGGAAAAAAAAAGCTAGCATTATTATTAATATTTGAAAAGCATTTTCAAAAAAATTAAAACAAATTGAAGGAATCCAAACTTTCCATGTTCATATTTTTCAACACTATATATCAATGTAAACATTTTTTCATTAAAGGTTAGGTTAAGTTTGTTTCAGATTTTCTTAACCAATTGTATAAAAGTTTGAAAAGATTTGAGTGTAAATTGATTTTGCGAGTGTTGAAATTGAAAATGATAAAATGTAAAGCACCAAAATTTAGACTACTACAAAAAAATTAGATTAAAATATATAATTTTGTGTTTCTTGATGCAAATATATCTCATGCACATATTTTTGTTTTGCAATTTCTATTTTGCAGTACTCAATTAAAAATATAATAGTTGTTTAGTTGGTCTCTGAATAGGTTAATAAAGTGTATCAACCCGTTTATTTCAAGTTTTAAGTTTCATATCTTTACTGCACAATATGCTAAATACATTGGAGGGTTTCGGATGTATATTTATAATTTAATATGATGATCTGTACATGATACAGATGCGTTTTGTCTGTATTAAAATTATTTTTAATCAGGGCCGAGAAATGCAGATTTCATGCTCAATATTAGCTCGAGGACTAAAACATGGAACACCTAAAATGTGACTTATTTGTCCTATTCTTTTCCTTGTCCATAGCAATATTGACAGTTTATTAACCAATGATATTTTTGAGACAGAAGTTATTTTCACATATACACTGGTGCACGGACAATTTTTTGGAATATGCTTCAATAGACGTCATTGATTCGATTTACATATAACACAGAACTAACTGTATTCTTATAGATTTAGTTTGTTCTAAACTAATGCCTATATTTTATTTATTGAGTTTTCTTTTTATTAAAATGTCTAAAGAACCAAAAGGTAACGATGATGTCGTGTCCGTGTTTCCACGGAAAGGGGGTGCAGTAGCTTCTGAGGGTAAAGCCCCCTGAGCACCCAGAGGGCAGAAGTCTGACTTCTAGCTCAAATGAAGATGACACACACACACACACACATTCGCTTGCACAACCTCTTTTTACAGGGGGGCACATTCACACGCCTCACAGACAGAACACAGAGTAACAACCATGCCCGAACCGGGACTCGAACCCGGGACGCCAGATCACGGGGAAGACCCCTGTGCCAGGACGCCGGCACCAAAAGGTAATAAAAATATCTTTACCCTCTACTTTTATAGAGAAAGGTTTGAATCGCATCGACAGTTAATATTAATTACACGTAGTACAATCAAATAGTTTTATTGTCATTGGTTATAAAACAGATTTTAACAAACGTCATGTAAAGAGTTTCTTTTCCTTCCTATAGCATTCCGTGTTTTATTATTCTTCAATACGATGCAGAATTCTTTTTTTTCTGGATTAAATATCAACAGGATATCATCCGAGAATTATTTCAATACAAATAAAAGCAAGTTACTTCATATTGTTCCAAACATTTCATTACTTGTAATGCAAATAAGCTATACGCGTAAGTGTTTAATTAGTTATCAATAGGTGGTACTTTTATGACATTTATAAGAATAAACATTTTTTTCATGTAGTGTTCGGTTTTTATTACAATGCTTTTTCTTTTCCTGTTCAAATTGCGTCTACAAATGATATCGCATTAAAAAAATAACAAAGAGAAAAGTCGAAAGGCATTTTGTTCTCACTTCTCGCAAATAAATAAATAGAAATAAAATTGACAGTTCTCATTACATATTTACCACTACTTTATTTCATTTCTTTTGATTTCGTAATATGTATATTACTCGGAAATAAATTATCCTATTATTGTATTAAAAGTATGTTTCTTCCATCATCTTGAGATATAATTCACAATCAATTCTTTAATATCAATTTGATTCCCGAGCTATTTTTTTCCGATTCTTATTTACTTCCAATATTCAGGTTTAATTAGATACAGTAATTGACATATATGGATTTATTTAATATTTTATTCGGATTTAAATATGTTTAATATATAAAACATATTATCTTACAAGTATTTAGGAATCCAGTATGCCATATTTCAGATTATGTTTCAGAAGCAATGCGTTTGCTGCAGTTATTTTCTCTACTGTTAATAAAGAAAAAGCTGAGCATGTTTCGCTCTACAGGTTAGACCATTTGAGATAAGATACTAAATATGGCACATTAATGTGGTAGAGAAAAAAATTAATAAAAAAAACCTATGAAAAGAAATGATTTTTTTCATGATAATTTTTTTAAATGTTACAGTACAAAAATGATTCACGCATAACCATAAAAACAATTTCTTTTTGCTGATTCTGAAATTTTACCTAATAGTTTTATTCCATTTTTTTCTACAAACATTAAATTCTAGTTTTTGAATTGCTGAGAATGTCGATTACAGATTCATTTTATCTTTCCATGTTGAATTTCTTTCAATTTAACCTATTTAATATAGAAAACTTAACTTATTCATTACAAAAATTTTGAGCTTTTGTTATTTTTACAATTAAGGTTTAATTAAGAATCATTCAATGACGAAATTTTTTTAAGAAAGCCAGTATTTAAGCGCTGTTGCTCCTGTGATACAGTTAAATGTATGACAGAAAATTAAGAAAATGCATAGCACCATGGGAGAAAGATGTAAATCCTATTAAATAGTTCGAATTAAATAAATATAAAAATCTGAATCTTAAATTTTTTGCAAGGAAGGAATTAGAACAATGTTACAAAAGTATTTAATGAAAAATTTTAGTAGCTATTAATCCAGAGGAATCTATTGGTCTTCAAAAGTGCCAAATTACAAATAAAATCTATACAAATGTAATTTTGTTGAATTATGAAAAAATTTTAATTCGTATATTTAAGTTTAAAAGGCTTAAAATGTTTCAATTTTAATTTGTGTCTTTAATTTTTAGACAAACTTTTTTTAATTTCATTTGATTAATTCGTTGCTTTTTCAAATATTACTGGGTTAAAAAGACAAGGGCAAAATGACAGTAGATACGTCATACAACAAGGATAAAACAATCGTACAGGAACAGAGGATCACAATTACAATCCGGGGCCGCTACATGGCGTCTAAAACTCTACAAGGAGAAGAAACGGAAACAGCACAAATCCTTTTATTGATAATTACTCACTCACATGCGACTAAGGCTCGCAAAATGTTGAGCCTTCAACAGGAGATGTTCGTAGCCAGGTGCATCGAAACAAGCCTGGTATCAACGTTGTAGGGAACAGTGCACCTTCTCAAAGATACCAGGTGCACCTCGAAGGTATACTGTTGCTACAACCATTCGTCCTACCAAGTTTTCAGATGTTGCAACAGGTGTTTCATGCACGTCTTTTGAAAAATATTACTAAGAAAACAACAAGGGAGAAAGGTCTGGTAATCGTGGTAGCCATGCGATTGGTCCACCGCGACCAATCCAGCCGCCAGGAAAAGTAGCTTGCTCTGATGCGTGCTGAAATATGCTGGAGCTCCGTAGTGCTGGAATCGAATAAGCATCGGAACTTAATTCAGCATTTCAGGCAAACCTCTTGCAAGAATGTTAGATAAAGGGAACCTTTAAGTCTTTCTAGGATAATGAACGGACTAAGTAAACAGTGCCCTTCTATGCCAGCCCACACGTTAACTGAACATTTGCTCATTTTGTGTTAGTATTGCTACGCCCTCTTGTAGCT
Source organism: Argiope trifasciata (assembly GCA_026543055.1). Classification (NCBI taxonomy): domain Eukaryota; kingdom Metazoa; phylum Arthropoda; class Arachnida; order Araneae; family Araneidae; genus Argiope; species Argiope trifasciata. The sequence continues at coordinate 1,468,603 of JAPMOQ010034576.1, forward strand.
CTAGCGCTTTCTATAGACATTTGCGATCCTCTATTCCTATGAGATTTTTTTTATCCTTATTATATGACGAATCTACCATGTCATTTTGTCCTTATTTTTTTGAAACATCCTGTATCATATACCTATAACACCTGTATCCCCTCTCAAAAAAAGCATACATGAAAAAAGTTTCACTAACGAATTTTTCCACCTAAAATAGGTTTAAAGCTCGGAGATACATAATTGTGGATTATTTGAATGAGAAGAAATAACGAAATTTCAAAAACTGTTATGCATTTTTCTGCTTTTAAGCAATTTGTTTGAAGGGTGACATAATCTCTGATAATTTTCCCTAGCATTCAGAAATTTGTTAAAAGTTCAGACTCAAAAACAAATTGGATATTATTTTTAAAAAGTTCCGTCCAATTATGTTTTTATATCCGAGCGATGCTATCTAGAGTCACAACAATATCAGTCATCAGTCAGAGACAGAAGACGTTGGTTAATGCTGAATAAACAGAGAAAGGGGTGATTAGATTTTTTTAAAACCTAATTACCCCTTTTTTTCACCCTAAAATAATATATAATGAAGAGTTGCTTGAAAAAAAAGTATAAAATTTCTAATCTAAACCTGTTTTGTTAACAAAATTTATAAAAAAAATATTAATATTATTGTATATTTACTCATTCCTGATGATCCAATATTTTTTAATGAATGCACTTTTATTGTATTCATTTCATATTTGCGTTCTCTTGAAATACTAATGCTCTTTTACATACTTTACAGCATTTATGGTAAAATATTATTACGTTCTTTATTTCTTCTCATTTGCTAGCACCGTCATTCTAAATTCTTCATTTATTCTTTTTTTTATATCTATAATCACCTCTTCGAACTTGGGAACCTTAAAAAATAGTAAATAGGCTGTATCACCTTTGAATTTTTAAAGAATTAGAAATGAGAAAGATCTGAACTGTAAGATTGTTGTTAAGTCTGAATTCATTGCTAGGAAAACCAGGAATATAGGATTTAAAATTGGTTGTTTACGAGATTATTGACATATATGTATATGTGAATGAAGTAAGCATAATGTCTTATCACACTTACGCAAAGAACCGACATTGTTCAATGATTAACTGTTAGTATTTTTTGGAAATGAATGTACGTTTTTTTTCCGATAGCTATTTCAGATTTTTTAAAAAAATCTTATAGTAAAGAAATTGGATCTTACTAAAATAAATGAAGCAAAATATCTAAAATTAAGATGATTTAAATTTACAGATTATTATTCATGTGATCTTGTAGTCTAATTATATTGATATTCAGACATTTTTGCAGCAGAAAATGTTTGTTGGATTAATCTAATTTAATTTGACTAATGTCGTGTTTTGGTGCAGTATGATTGTTGTTTAGACAAAAATTTAGGGTAGGAAAGTTATAAAAAAATATAAAAAGCTGTATGTGTAACCCCATCAGGAATAAAGTTCCTGTGTGTGTTCTAGAACATTCAATGCCCCCCACACGAGCTATAAAAATGGCGTCGATAAGTGGGTTTAAGTGAATAGTTGAGAAACGCCTATTTATAGTTTTGATCTGCTATTCTTAGAAAGCTTCTCTAAGCACTTTGTGCTGTTACGATTGTTTAGTAGTAATTAGGCAGTTTATAACATACTTCCTTGTTGCTGCTTATTGCAAGAGCTATTCCTCATGCATGTTTCAATTGTGTCTTGTGATTGTGTATTCATATTTTTGTGCAGAAAAAATGTTATATACTGCCTAACTTGTTCATCTTTATTGCCTATATGCCAGGCAGAACAGAATCATTAATTCAATAGGATTCATGCTCTCTAGAGAGAAACACATACATTGTTGTTATTGCTTGCTTACGGTGCATATGGTGCAAAAGGATACTTATTAGCAAAAACTTACATCTAGAATACGTTTTATTGATCCAAACGATACTTTGGCATTTATTATTTGAAAAATAATTACTCACAAAAAATTATCATTAGATGGTACTATATCAATAATGGTATTTATTTGCTTCCATTGAAAATGTGAAATATAATTTTACGCATGCCTATCATCATTGTTTATTTGATAAAGAGAAGATATATACCCCGAGTGTATTACTCATTTCTTAGTTCAGCATGAATATGTTACAAGAAAAAAAGTTACTGTTACAATTGTGCTACCAAAATCAACTGTGCATCTGTTGCAGGACAGGAACTCAGAAGTTCGATTAGCGTTTGCGCTTCAATTCCTAATGAAAATGTCATTTGGACATGCAGCATTCTGTGGAATGATGCAGCCCAGTTTTGCCTAAATGGTTAAGTTAATACTCACAATTTTTCGAATTTCGTCAGTGCCCTTACACTAAACAGGATCACCTTTGCATCCTGAAAAAGTGACAACATGATGTATTTATTCTTTAAAAGAATAACTGTGAAATCCTGCATGAATCCAGAAATGAATCTCGTCAGAAGATAAAGGTACTACGATATTTAAAGGGACTTTATAATCCTATATATATAATCCTCCCTCCCTATCCTTCAGCAGTCAGGAGCTTTCCAAGACATCATTTTCTTGAAGATTGATGCAAATCATATCATTAATTATTAAGTAAAGCAAACGCTAGTACAAAATTTCATAGATACACTCATGATCAGCTTATCATTCACCGGATATCAACCTTTGCGATTTAGTCGTGGAATTTTTTAAAGAACAATATCAAATGTCCTTTAGAATCTATTTCAATACCTATTTGCCGGATATGTAGGACAACATTTTTCTCTATGTTTTTAATATTCCGTCAGATTTACTGAAAATTTGAATTTACTGAATCAGGTCTGTTACGGAAAATTTGGTTCTGCAATCATAGCACATAGGTAAACCTGAAGGGGAACACACCGAGTAGTTTTAATGCTACCTTTTTATATTATTTAACATAAAATACGAGCTGGTACCTGGCGCGTTGCTGCCGCCGAAAAAAATAATATTAAGTGCAATCAATCAATAATTTGGCAATGTTTTATCGAAAAATGATTAACGGTACGACAGTATATAAAATACGAATAAATATTCATTTTTATATATTAGATTTGTGTATTTTTTTAGAATTGTAAAACTTGGTGTTCTTTCAGAATGGCAATAAAAGAAACTAATTATTTGATCTCATGATTCGTTTAATATTCGTTCTGAATTCACAAATTTGATGTTATTAAATGTGATTGAAATATTTTGTTTTAAAGTTGATTAAATATAGAAAATATATCTGCACCATACAAATAATGTTGCGTTTCCTTAATCAAAAATTTATCTTTTAAACTATATAGTTTAAAAGATAAATTTTTGAATATTAAGGAGGTGCAACATTATTTGTACTACAATACTTTTGATAGTTACTGCGAAAAATGCTAAAATTTAATCAAAATTTAAAAACCCCATAGTTGGTCTCCCCAAAAACTTTCTCGCATAATCTGTTTCAAAGTTTTTACTTCTGAGAATGATTTGCATGACATTTGCATACTATAGATACAAAATGGGATTTGTCATTTCTACATAATCTATTGTCTACTCGACGAGTTATTTGGAGATTAGACCTTGGTAAATAGATGCGGTTGAGATATGAATTTTTTTTTAATTCTAGATCATTGTACTATCCCTATAACCATCCCGTAGGTGTAAACAATAAGCTGAACATTTTCATCGCAATCGAATTAACGGTTTAGGAAGGCATAAGAGACATACAGACAATAATGTACATAAATGTTTTATGTACATTATACGCCATTTTTTGGCGAATGTGTACTAAAATTTTATATTCATTGTCAAGTTTATCCTTTACATTCTTCTATTTAAGTTTTCTATTCACATGATTGCAACAGAAGTTTCCACTATCATGACCAATATAAAATTAAGCAGTATATTAGATCTATACTTTTGCTTCTATGCATATTTTGCAAATATTAAATGTTTCTGTATGTTATTTTTTATAATGTAAACATTTCAAGAGGTAATTTTAAAACTTCTATTCAATTAATTCTATATACCAATTAATTCTATAAACTCATAGAATGCATTTTAGTGCCCTCTAAAGTAAAAATCCTATTTTCTACTAACTTTGTTTGAGTTTTATAAGTATTCCAGTTTTACTAATGAAGCGAGAATATGAATTCGTACGTGAAAATAAATAGGACGTAAAAAATGCATGAGAATTTTTAAGTATATGGCATGATAGAGAAAATGGAAAAGCGCATAGGCTGATTAGTATTTATAAAAAACGACATTAAGTTATTTAAAAGCGTCACTTAAAGAATTAAGCAGAAACGGTTTAAGAAGCTACAAATACATGCTGAAAATTAGGTCAAGGTTGGAAATATGTCGCAAAAAATTATAGAAACTTGACTATCGACATATCTCTGTACTGATAGATAGAGAGAAGAGTTTGAAATGCTATGAAGAATATCGTAATGGGAATACCGAAACTTTTAATCCATACCAATATAAGAACTGAGGTTCTATGTAAATATTTGTTCACATGCAAATCAGATTTCAGAACTAGTTCAGATAACGTTCTCGTTATCTGATTGGTGTAAAAATTATGAGATATCCGTCCTAAAATGCCTTTAGCGTTTTATCCAGAACAAAACTTTAAATACAATGGCAAAATAAAGCTAATTTTCAATAGTTACTTCATTTTTTTATATTAATCAAATTTTATTTATTAACAATAATAATTATACATAGGTGCTAATTTTAGACTATTGCAATTTATCTGATTCTTCAGATTTGCGCAAATGTTCCAAGAATTTACACATGTATTTTGTAGCCAGAAATGAGTATCAGCCGATTTAAATTGGCTCATTCGATTACTAAGTAAGCAATTTCATTACCAAAGTAGAAAGTAAAAATCTAATTCCTCATTTGAAGCACTGCTATGTTTGATAATGAATAAGTGAACATTGGATTGGACTTAAAATTTGAATTTAAAAAAACATAAAACAAAGCTGACGACGAAAATGTGCGATTCGCGTTAAGAGTTACATCATATATGTGTGTAAATAATAACACTATTAATACGAACAATAAAAATCTTGAACTTTTGATAGTCATTGTAATTTCTCAATGTATAGAAAAGCAAAAAAAAATCAGTCAATAATTTTAAAAAAATCAATTTTTCTAAAAACTTTGCATGAATCAAAATTAATTGAATTGGGACATATTAAAAATTCCTGTTGACGACAAAACTGTTTTTCTTTTTTTTACTTTCTTATGTAATACGAAGAGAAAATTTCGTAATCGTCAGAAAATTTGAAACGAATTTTTACATTTCAGATTTCACTGTAATCAAAAATACATTTTTGGAAGTAAGCCTGTCTGTCCTTGAACACAATAATTAAAACGCTCTTTGAGATAGATGGTTGAAATTTTGTTTTCGATCTCTACGTCAAAATTACAGATTTTTTTAATCAGTTTTGAGTAAAATCCATTCAGATACGATTGCTCGATCGTCTGAGTACTGTTCGATCGTACAGTAATTACCAAGGATGAAAGTATTAATAAATAAAATATGGTGCTCAGATTAGCATCCATATCATCAAATTCTTAAGTAAATCTGCTCAGAGGTTTTCCACATGTCATTCATTATGTTTGCATTTAAAAAATTAGATCACAATTTTGAGGTACAAAGTATAGATTCTTATCAAATTTTAAACCAAATATGTCAAGTGGTGGACCGTTTGTCGATTGATTATTTTTTATCCTCCATCTAAAAATAATAATTTAAAAACTCAGTTGTCTTAAAAATAAAGTTTCGAATGAGGTCTGATGACTATATTTAATCATGATTGCAAGTCGAATTTTGACTTCAATCGGTCAGAAAAAAATGTTTTCAAAATGTTTTGTGTATTAACGGCATGCCAGCTATTCGCCGGCAAATTTCGCTATCTAGATTCCATAAAAACGTTAAGTTTTTCACCAAGAATATTGATTTTGTCAATTTTTTTTATTTAAATATGTCTGTTTAGTTTAATTTTTTAAAGTTTTATTCTTAAGTTAATACTACTACTTCTTTCAAAAAAACTAGTTTTATGTGATAAATGATAATGAGCATTTATTACTTATTATTTTATTCCTAGTTTATTGTCATGAATTATCTAAATGAAGCCATGATATTTGCCATAATCTCATGAAAAACATAACTGAAAGCATTATCTAATATTTAATATTCATCATGCTGTAAACGCATGTTATTTATTCCTTACTAAATACTCTGTCGATTCCAAAATAACTTGGTGCGTCTCAATTTATGTACATTTTTTTGATCATATTCTGTAGCAGTGCTCCGCAACCTTTTCTCACCTACGACGTACCTTATTTCTTTCCAGAATTCCGCGGCACACCAGAAGCTAAAGTATATAGGTATTCATTGATACACAAACTTTACAATAAATGTTTGTTTTTTATTTGAAAGGTATACATACATAAAACCGTAACATATTTATTTCTACGCAATCATAATAATTATTAATGTGATACCTGCGCTTGTTTCAATGAACACAAAAGTTTTATATTTGGCTCAATATTTAACACCGCGACCCGAAGTTCTTGGTCAAGATCTTTTAAGTATGACCGCTTATCATTTTTAATTAAAACAAGAGTTGAAAACTTTGCTCACATAAATATGTCGTCGAAAATAGAAGTAATGTTAAGATTGCTTTGTAGGAAATGTGAGGATATTCTTTTTTAACGTAAATCCAGAAAACATCTAATGGAACTTCGGAGAAGTATAATTTTAAAGTCATGTCATTATTTAAATCTGTTCTCACCAGGTACCATTGAATAATTATTTAGTTATAATAATTATTCTTTAGTATATTTACAAAAATAGACATTATTATGAAAAAAAATTGTCATTGTGCATTAAATACATGATGAAAAATTGTAAAATGTCAAATACAATGTATGTGATCGCGGCACACCGGTTGCGGAGCACTGTTCTATAGCATGTTAAATTTGCTCATTTAAGGTTGTTGTTGAAGTAATCTAATGTTTAATCATTCAGAACTATTTTCATGATTTAATAGTTCGTTAATTTATAAATAACACAAAAATTGAATGAAATAAGATTAGGAAGTAAATCATTATGGCATCCCAAAATGATATGAAAATATAAGCATGATCATCAGTATTATTATTAGTGATTATCAGAATGATTATTAGTATTTAACGATAAAAAAAGTCACTTGATTAGAAATTTGATAAAACGCTGAAAACGATTTGAAAATATTAGCAGTACTGAAAAGTACTATATCCGAATATGCATGATATATTTTTGAGTATAATTTATTGCCAACTACGAGAAAACTCGCATAGGACAAAAAACTATCTATGTTTGTATCTACTAAACTCGTAAACTAGGACCAAACCATCTATGTTATTAGATGCCACCTTCTCTACTGCAGTTAAAAGATAGCAAAGAAGGAGTCATCTAATTAGATAGATGGTCCCGATATCAGGCGAGGATAGTGGCAGTGAACGCGTTAAAAATAGTTAAAAACTCTTAAGGTATCAAACTGGTGTCTCTAGAAAAGTGATTTTTGAATCTTTAAATGATTCCAGAATTATATATATGCGATTATATTTCCTGAGGCTATCAAAGACTTTAATTAAAATATATATATATAATAAAAATTTTGAAAAGATTTCTCCTAGATAAATGTACTTTATAAAAGTAAATTCATTCCCAATTTAAGCTATTGGCTTAGTGTCTGCCTTGTGAAATAATCAATACAAACATAGATAGACATATATAGAAAATCTCATTTTCTGACTTCAATACATTTCTGAAAGTTTATGCAGATGCGTAAAGGTAAGAGAGCAATCCACAACCCTCAAAGGTACATGAATGCATACCGATGTTAGAGGGTCCCTTTATTTTCCTTACTTGTCATGAAATGCTCGTTGATAGGACGTCGTTGAAATCACATGACCATAATGGGGCCTTGAACAGTTATTTAGGGAGTGTATGGTGGCTTATGATGGGATGATAAAAAAAAGAAGAACGAAGAGTAGAGAGGTTTTTTTTTGTCGTGTTCGTGTTTCCACGAAAAGGGGGTGGAGTAGCTTCTGAGGGTAAAGCCCCCTGAGGGCAGTAGTCTGACTTGTAGCTTATATGAAGATCACACACACTAATTTGCTTGCACAACCCCTTTTTACAGGGGGGCACATTCCCCCGCCTCACAGACAGAAGACAGAGTAACAACCATGCTCGAAGCGGGACTCGAACCCGGTACGCCCAAATCTTGAGCAAGACACGCTACCCCTGTGCCAGTACGCCGGCAGAGTAGAGAGTAAATTCTTGATTACAAAATCCAAGCGCAGGAGAATGTAGATCAATATGTATTTTTGTAATTAAGTATAAAATATTTTAAATATGAAAAAACAAAAAAGTATAAAATAAAATATTAACGTCGCTTTTAAAATGGAAAACGAACAAAATAGAACACAAAAAACACAAGCCATCTTAGTATCTGAGACTGCTTTTTTTTAAATAAAAAAAAAGTTACAATATTCAGAAAGTTGAATTTCAGACACGTATACATTCGTCTGAATTTTTATTTTTATTAGCAGAGATGTAATGAAATTTCTAACATAATAATTTGCGTTAAATAATTACACCATTGAAAAATTTTTCGTATGCCTTCAAATTTCCTTGAAGAAAACCAGATGAAAAAAGGATATCTATCAAAAATTTCTTTCTAATTGCTAACGTTAGATATAAAATAATTAATATAACTCCTCAAACAAGTTTGGAAAAAAATGTTACCGTTATTATTGAATAATTTCACCTTTTTTCTCCTTTTCCTTGTCAAATATATATCGGAAACTGACTTAATTAACCTCATTTTAGTACTTATTGAAAGTTGGAAAAACGCCTTCTTCCGTTGACTTATAGGAAAACCAGAATTCGTTTCATTATTGATAGAAAAATCAAATCTTAAACGGTTAACGTGGTGGATTTTCATTATATCTTTCGGGCTTTGAACTCTCATATTTAAGCTAGTTAGTTCCACGTAAAATTATCTACATTTTTTTTCTTATAGCATTTCAAACTTCGGTGTATGTTTATTATCCATTGTTAGATTTTGGGTTATTCAATTAAGAGAAATACAACCACTTTTCTAATAATTAATCGAGATTAGATAGAAATGAATATAAATTTTACTGTTTTTTTTAATGATTCCAAGATTATTTGAATTTCAAACTACAAAAGTAAAAATCAATTCTTAACTTGCTAGACATCTCCGAAATAAACTTTCGAATGTAATTTTGTTAATAATTGCTTTTGCATTCACATAAAGGATGAAATTTTCTTGTTCCTTTTACTTCTTTGTAAACACATTAATGGCTAATTATTTTATCACCTATGATTCAATGCACTTTTTTGAAAGGATCGCCCAAAATAAATGTCATTTCGCATGTTTCACATTACCTATTATCGCTGACAATTCAATCACTCAGCATACCATTAATAGTCGAGGGAGGTGAGCCTATGATATTTTATTCTAATATTTCTCTCAAAGATAAGGAGACTACAAATGCGTGCATAAAAATTTAATTATAAATGCATAATTAAATAGTACCTGGCTTCTCTTGGAGTTATAGCAATGATGTGGGACAGAGTTACTTCCACGAAGATAATGTAACCTAATTATTGGGTGCTCACCACCGGGATCTCCTGATTGTTGTATGTCTCTGCCGGTAATACTTTTCTGTGTAAATGATCAGATCATGGTAATACATTTATACCTAGATGTTTTGGAGGATGTGGGTAGCCCAATTAGTTTTAAGGAACTCGTATTGATTTCTTATAATAGATTTTTTAAGAAACTAAACCGATTCTTCACTGATCGTTGAAATACTGGTTCATTTTCGATGATGATGATGTCGTGTCCACTTTATGAAAGATAGGGGCTGTGCAGTAGGTTTTGAGGTAAAGACTCCTGAGCACCAGTGGGCAGAAATCTGACTTCTAACTCATATGAATATGACACTCATACATTCTCCTGCACAACCCTTTTTCGCCGATAGCTCTTTCATACACCTCGCAGATAGAATTTGTAACTTGAAAATTCTGTCACGGTGGGTTTTTCTGTGGACAATTGTTGTGTTTTGAGCCATTATCCCTGGACATGCCTACACTTTTGGAGAAAGACTCGCACAAAAATGTTTTTTTAAAAGCAATTGGTATTTATCAACTTATCTAAAACGTTTCTAACCAATTGTCATTATTTCTGTGTGTTTATCATTGAAATTTTTACATCGTTGGTTTTGCATTTATTTCTGTTTTTTTAATTATCGGAATTTTCTTGTTTGTCTTGTTTAACCATATGTATGGCGCACTATGGCCTTTTCTGGCTCTTGTGCCAATAAAACTTATCAACCAAACCAAACTTTGTGCTTTTAGTCTGTATAAGTTGGAGAGGGTAAGCTTCGAGTCTCCGGTGTCATTAACTGCCGGTCTGTCACTTTCTATTGAAGTGGAGTTATTTCCGATGAATCGTTTTACTGTATGATCTGTGTTTGAATGAAGTAGAATTTAATAAGGTTCTCGTGTTGCTTTCTAAAACTGACTCGGCTTGCATTATTCGGTTTCCATTTTGCATGTAAAAAAAATAATAAAAATATTAATTGGTGTTATTAATTTTCATTCAACGTTTGCTTACCTTAGAAACGGTTTTTAGGTCTGGGATTTACTCCATTTAAATCCTGTATTGTGACCGGTGGTTGGCGGGTCCTAATTAAGATAAGCCTTCTTGTGTAACATTAATTTATTATTAAAACATATAAGGTTACGTTACACACAAACACAAACAGAGAGTGGACAAAAAAACGGCAACACATAACGATAACAGAGGCTTAACTGATTGTCTCTCTAAGCACTCGCCAGAGGGCGGCGTGTAATGAGTGAATCATAGTGTAGGGGGAAAAAGAGAGTGCTACAGTATCTATTATTAACCCATATATGCCTGAGGTTAAAAAATTGGCATTTTTGCACGAAATTTCTATATGTTAGGTAAAAAAATATAATAAAAATATTTTTTTATGTGAGGGGTATTCCAAAAATGGAACAGTAGGCATAAATGGGTTAATAAAGGAAAATGTGTCCGTTAATGCGCAATACAATGTTACTGTTAGGCTCCCTAAATTTGAAAAATAGAAATGTGTGCCACCGAGTTTTTTTTTTCTTTCTAAAAATTTCATCTTTTCCACCATTACATCGGAAAATGTTATAATATAAAAATAAATTTAAGACCACTTAAGAAAGTTAAAAAAACCTTTTTAAGGATAGTGGTTTAATTTTCAATCAAATTTTAATTTATTTTAAAAAGTATTATTAAAGAATATTTTACTGCAATATATTTTGATGTTGTTACGAAACTCAAATAATTTTCATTGTTGCAAAAAATATTTTTTCCACCTTTTTTGTTCATTGTTAATGAGAGAGGTTGAAAGATTCGGCTTATTTTTCCATATTTAGTAAGTCTCTGTTTAAAGCCTTTTTTAATGTAATATTTTTATTGCAGTAGTTACATTTAAGGAATGACATCAATAATAATAAATTTTTTAACACAGCTATTTTTTGAAATAGAATTGGATATATGAAATAATATAACAAATCTATCAGCTTGAAATAGTTTTTTTTTCTTAGATTAGTCAGAAAATTGCTTCCTTTTTGTAGTAAGTAGAAATCTTTTTTTCAAATCAGATAAATTTTTATTGAGATTATTAGATGTTACTTTGATTATGGAATATATTCTATAGCACACTCAAATAATTCTATTCTTTTATTTGTCATTTTATTTTTAACGAACATGCTTAGTTTTAAAATGAAAGGTGCAGGATTTGTAGAATTAATTACTTCTTAACGTCTCAAATTCAAAATTTTGGCTCAGGCAGAGACATAGCATAATGAATTGAACAGTGTAAATCGTATAAAATAGTTCCAATTACATGTATATCAAAATATAAAAGGAGTTTTAAAAATGTTTTTCTTTGGAAATCAATAAAATTAATTTTTTTTAAATAAAAATTTAACACAAATTATTAGCAATCTTGATTCCGGTAGAAAAAGATGGCAAATATATAAATAAGAAATTGAATAAAAGATTTCCTTTTATGTAAAACATCAATTAAATTCTTATAAAAAATAACAAAAAATAAGGAAAAGATATACATAATAGTAACTTTATCAGCTTAATCTACTGAAATGTCTATCAAAACCCGGTCCCTGAGTATTCATTGGGATATGATACCGAATATGGGAAAGATCAAATGGAGAGATGAACTTTAACACCGGTATTCGTCTTTAAATAAATTGTAAAGGTCTTTAATCTTTTAATATTTAAAATAAAGTTAAAAAAAATCAAAAAGTTACGGATACCGAAATTATCAATGCAATGAGCGGTAAAACATAATGGTATCTCAATTAAATCAAGGATAAA
>JAPMOQ010034576.1:1481101-1537629 GCA_026543055.1 Argiope trifasciata
ATGCTTATGTAAAAAGAAATAACATTATAAAATTTCAGAACAATAACCGCATTATATTTCTTGAAAAAAACCCAACAATGTTTTTTTAAAAATGGATATTTAAAAAAATGCCCATAAGTCCTTTTTTAGTCAGGATTCAGGAAGAATAATTACTATTCTAAAACTGTTGCTCGACGATTTCAAATAGTGTCAATAATGGTCAATATACAATGAAATGAATTGGTGAAAAATTCTTATTTTGTAGAGATTGGTTCTCAAAAAAAACATTTAAGGGTTCGATTCCTTAGAGTAAGGGTATAAAGAAATGACTTGAGGCTTGATAACTGAGAGAAAATGTTAACTTTAAATTGAATATTCGCCACAATTTTTTGAAAATTGACTATTATTCTATTTAAAATTGTAGAATCATATTTTTAAAATAGGATTAACAGAATGTTTTTCAATCCCAAATTATGACTGATAAAAAAAGTACTTTCAGGCATTTTTTGATGACTCTGCTTCTCTCAAATCACAATTTTCATCATTTTTCTTCCTTTATATTGTTACACAGAAAGATGTAAAAAAGCAGATTATCCAAAACTAATATAATTATAAAAACTAAAATTTTTATTGCAGATTACATAAAACTTAGGGTAATCGTTTAAAAACTTTTTTCTTCTTTTTAAAAATTGAGCTACTATGTTATTTGGAATTGAAGAATAACAATTTTAGAATAGAATTAATAGGAATTTTTTATATTCAATCCCCAAATTATGACAGATAACAAATACTGACAAGCATTTTTGAATGCTTCTGTTCGCTCTAATCACAATGGTGATAATATTTCTTCCCTTCTCCTATTGTTTCGCAGAAAAAAATGAAAAAATTAGAACTTCCAATTTCAGATTATAAAAATTAAAATTTTTATTTCAGATTGCATAAATCTCAAAGTAAGCTGTTATTTGTTTTTTTGAAGAATTTGTTCACAGAAGATCATAAGATTCCCCTTTAATTTAAATATTTAAAAAATATTCTTTTCATAATTTTCATTACCAAGGAATTTTAAAATCAAGACCCAAAACTCTAAATAGATTAATTTATTTTGCAGTCTTATTAAATTTCTTTTGGTTAATTATCAAATTTTCAACTTATTTCATCATGAGACTTATCTTCACTAAGTAGTTTTACGTATGAGAGTAAACGCAATCTTTCATAACTGGATTTACATAAATGAAATTAGTAAACGATTTTTATCAACTTAAAAATTTGGAATAATTCCTTTATGTAATCGTTTAAATAGAAGAGTTACAAATAAAACTACCAGTCTGCTTAAATATATAATTAGTTAAATATAAATATGTTCTATAATATACGAACGTCCAGTTTTGCTTTATGGAAAACACACATTTGTTTGATATGATATAAGCATAACACACACCAATCTACACAAATAAAACAGAAAGGGAGCCTGTAACCCACATTGAGCACATCCCCAGGTGGCGGATAGGGGAGTTCCTCTCCACAGGTTTGCCCTGTGGGTGGTGGGAAAGAAATAAAATACCTCCCACTGCCCTAACAGTTAGAAGTCCAACCTTCCCGGAGGCAATGGCACCACCTCTTCTAGACTTTTGGTGGAATATAGATTTTATTTGCACTTTGCACCTATGTAGACAGGACAACAACAACAAAATAGAAGGATTTGTATGCGCTGACATTATGCTGGCTGGAACATTTGACAAAATTTCCAAATTCGGCACATACATACTTTAGAGCGTCAAATGTGCATCTGGGAGCAATTTGTTTGAAATTCTTATAGGATTTTTTATTAATTAAAAGTAAAATGAAAATTTGGGGGGGGGGATTAAACTAAAACTTCCGAAAACATTGTTGTAGAAAAATGAATTTCATTTCATAAGATTTAAAAATTAAAAAAAAATTAATGATGCCGAGTTTATTATTGTTTAAAATTTTCTCTAATTTTGGCCTTTAAAAAAACGTTTTGCTTGCCTAAGCTCAAAATTAGATTAGATTGTTGTCCTGAAATTAAAACCCTTTTCGTTGTTTCAATAAATGCTGAATCTTATGACCTTCTTCTATCATTGAAAACGATACTATTGGCGCAGCATGGCCAAATCTGGCTCTTGCGCCAAAAAACTCCAACTATCATTGAAAGCCAAAAAAGGAATCTGTTTAATATTTTAACATATTACAGCAATTTAATAAAAAATAAGGCTAGAAACTCCATATTTACATTTGTAATAGAGCTAAGATATCATGAAACCAATCTTCATTGTCAAGGCCTATGTACAGAATTAACGGAACATACGGAAGACAATAAACATAACATGGATTTAATACCTGATAATTTTAGAGAATCATGGATATGATGTTATATCTAAATGATTTAAATGAAATTAAATATACTCAATATTCTAGGCAAACCAGCTGACTGACAATGTTAAATAATTAATGATAAAACCGTTTAAAATATAAAATTTTTACAAAATGTTCAAATGTTAGACGCTTCGTTATGTAGCGTATAATTTTAAATTTATCTACTATGTCTCTTGAAAAATGGAAGAAACTACATAAGGAAACTGCATTTGCCTAGAACTGCCAACTTCTTTGGTCCCAATCAATCAGGTGTTTTTTCCCACAAAAGTTATTCGAAACATGCTGAGCAAAACAATCAGTGTTTGTTGATTCGCATGGATGAATACATCTAATGAGCTCATTTCAATAAATTCTGACGAAAAACTCACTGAAAATTTGAACAAGTACTGTTTTTGCCAAATAATATTAAGTTTTCTCTTTAAATTCAAATGAACTTTCATTTAATATTCCAGCTAGTTTTAAAGTTAAGGAAACAAGCATAAATGCATGTCATGGGAAAATCATTAACAGTTTTTACAAAAGTATAAATAATAAAAAGTTTTGATGAAGTTTACTGGCGGCGTACTATTTGTAAATTATGGCATACATGCCACGACATACATGATTAACCCTCTGTATGCATAATTTTTTAAAATTCCTATTTAGACGCGATGTTTGCAAATAAATTCAAATATTTTTCAAACAAAGTGAGGTGATACTATGTGATGCACGATAATAATATGATATGATAGAAATCTGTAATCATAAAAATAAACACTCTAAGGTGAGACAAAACGCTAGATGCAATAAAAAAAACCCTGTAGAAATCGTGGGATAAGCAGCTAAAGGGTTAAACATCAATCGAGATCCTCTACAGTCCATTACCCAAGACCACCAGATATCCCTGGAAGTAACTTCTTGAACAATAAACCACTGAAAAAACATGTTTTTTTATAAAAAAACAACACATAAGAATTAAACTTTTAATTAAAGTTGAAACGATATCATGATTTTTTTCTCAAAAAATTTGAAATAGATGCTGACACAAAATCTATTTTCATATCACTTTAAAAATAATCTTCCACAATCGGATCTTCTCCAATAGAAGTATTTTCTTCTTCATATAAAAAGCGACGGATTCGTTCTAAGATATTGACAAAAATAATTATGAAATGTAGATCTTGGGTGTGAATTTAACATTTTTATTGAATCAATGGCACAAATATGTATTTTGGACCCTTTTTTATGGAAACCAAATTTGGATATGGAGCTAGAGTTTTACTCTCAAGATCACATGGCTAATTTCATTAATTATTGAGGTTTAAGAAATGCTGCATTTACATGTAAATGAAAGTACATATTTACTGATATCTACTAGTTAGATATAAACCTTTTACTAAATTTTATCTTTTTAGATCTTTACGTCTTGCAGTTATTGTGTTTATGTGTGCGCGAGCAGGCAGACATACTGACTTAGTGTGAATGAATTTCTTTCAAAATTCTATATAAATATAAAAATTTGGTCTTAAGTCCATATAATAAATTCCATCCATCTAACTGAAAGCAGGTTTGAGCAGTCGTGTTCGCAAACAGACAATTTAAATTTGAAAAATATGTTTTTAGTCCTAGGAAGTTTGAAGCCTGAAGATAATTCGAAACCTCTGACAACTCCAATGCTGTCCGATACTAGGGGTCAACCATCTGGGACGTGTGTAGGGTGCTATACACGTGGTCCCGTGACTGAGGGGGGTGGGCTCCGTGATTAAGAATGAAAATGGTATCTGAAAAAATAATAATGTTACACATATTAAAAGTCAACAAGCTTGTTTCCATGTGGCTGGCTGAGCATTGAATGACGCTTTTATAGACAAAGATCGCAGTGATATCTATAGAATGTCAGGTAAAGCTCATTTATGAATAAAGAAATCCCCTTAAGACACGTTAAGACTGAGCGGCGTGCCCTGCACCAGAATTTGAGGCTGAGACTGGCACCAAATGGACTTGTAAATCATCAGCTGTCAACATTTGTCCATATTTAATGCAATATTTTCAAGCGTACATCTGTATATGTTTGTTTATTATAAGTTATTCAAACAAAAAGTAAAACGACTATAAATTAATCTATCAACTCCTAGCACTGCACCCTGTATTGCTTCTTCATCTGTCTCGACCGGAATTAAAGGAATTAAGAAAGAAATTTAAGTGGACCATCGGGCGGATTTAAGAATATAGTCTAGTTAGTGCAAGTGTGCACAATATTATTAATATAAGGTGAATAGATTTACAGTCACTTACCTCATCTTCTAGGTAATAGTTTATTATATAGCATTTAGTAATTTGGTAATTTAAACAGCTTCATACCATCAACGATGTAACAATGTCCATGCCAAGGAAATATCCCTCTGGATGTCAAAAAAGAAAATTATCAGAAAAGAAAAAAGTATAAAAGCTAAACTTCAAGAAGTCACAAGTAGATATGTTTTCTTACTAAGAAGTAATACTGGCAATGAAATTGCTTTGAATTCAGAAATTACTATTCAAATTTCAACTGGAGAAGAAAGTTCCAAATAAACTACACAGTCTTGCAATGAAAATGTTGTAACGATGAAATTTGTTTGTACAAATATGATTGAATCAGAAAATAGGGAGGAACATGATAATAAAAAATATGATCAAGCAATTAAAAATGATCCTTGTTTATAGCCAAATATTATAACAAATAAATTTTTTTAAAATTATGTTAAAATAGGGCATGTACAGCATAAAGGAGTGTTTGCTGAAAATGCTGAAGATAGATCATTTTCCACTATGTACAACTTTTATAAAATGTCAAATTGTAAAAGTCAACATTGCAGTATTTTATTTTTATTTTATTTTTATTCAAGACACCGTATTTTTTTCAAAAGAAGAAGAAACTACTAGATATATAGGAGGCTATAATAACTGGAGAAAGCTATCAACTGTAATTTTAGACCATGAACGTTCTAGTTGGCATTTTAATTCACTTGTTGCTTGGAAAGAATTACTGTAACGACTAAATTTATGTTCGACTATTAATAAAAGAAAACCAAATTAATATAAGTAAGGAAACAGTATGACTTAAATTTCTCTTTCAAAGAATTATTGATGAGGTTCTATTTTTAGCGTGTAATAATCTTCCACTTCGAGAAATCCACGAACTAATAAGACTGTCTAATAATGGAAATTTTTTAAGTGCAATCGAATTTCTAAGTAAATACGACTCGGTGCTTATGGATCAGAATAAAAAAATAATCAAAAACAGAATAAAAAACTAAATTGTCAATGATTTAGTTCAGACATTACAAGATCAAATTATTCCTACCTTAGGAAATGAAGTTCTTAACAAAATTAAAGATAATGTAAACGCAACTAAATATTACAATATCTAAATAGATAATCAATTTCTGATATTTCCCATAAAAACAAACTTCAGTCTTCATTAGGCGTATAAATTTTGAAGTGAAAAGTTTAAGTATAAACGAGCCATTTACAGAGTTTATAGAAATAACTGGTACGACTAAATGGGCTAGCAAAAGCTCTATTCAGAAAGATTAAGTGAACTTTATTTAGATATTATGGATTGTAGTGCACAGGCATACAACAACGGTAGAAACGCAAAAAGCGGAAATATAAAAGTTTAAAATCTCGAAAAATTATTCTATTGCTCTCATGCTATCTATGTGTATCCCTTGCTTATCATATTCTTTTAATTTATTGATTTGCGATGTCGCTTTCAGCAGTATATATTACATTTTTTTTTTTTGTAATTTCATTATTTTTATAGCTTATTTTCTGCACCTACAAAAATATGGGAAAATCTACAAAAGAATTTAAACATTACTCTCAAACCATTATGCAACATTCTATTTCGGAAACCGAAATAGATACAGTTAAAGCAGTGTGTATACAGTTTGAATATTGTAATGCTCTAGAAGAATTTGTCAACGCAAATAAGAATATTACAGCGATTCCGAAACTAAAAGTCGATTGGATTCAATAAAGAGATGGCATTTATTTTAAATTTAACAGAATGGTTTATAATATTGTCCAAAACAGGTTATTAATTAACTATTTGAAATAAAAATAATAATTTTATACTGGACTTTTAATTTAGGCAATAAAAAATTAAAGGCCGAAATTTAACTCATTTAGACGAAGCAAAGTTGCTAGCACGTAATTTGAATCTTTCAGAGCATTTTCTTAAAAAACGAAATCGGGGGAAAAATGCATATTTCGAAACAGCAGAAGATGAAATTGTTGAAAATAAGGTTCAAGAATTTAGATGTTATTTTTTAATCATGAAACGGATACTGTTATTGTACAGATAGAAGACAAATTTGAAAGCATTTAAAATTCATTACTGTTCCAAAAAATTTAGAAAAAAAAAAAACTAATTAGAAAGTTATTCCAAAAACTTTGTAACGTTTTATAATAACGATATAAATGAAAATCTAATCCAAATTACTTTGCAATGGGATTTTATTTTAAACTAGCCGCCTTTGGCGACCAGCTGGTTCGCCATGAGTAATTGATTTTTAACATTTTTAATTAAATCACATATTCATTAGCCTTGAAGTAACTCCGGGCATTGATTGGCCTGAAATTAATATTTTCTTTAAAATGATGGACTGAAAGTTCTAAAAGAAAGCGTTTTCCTAATAATATTCTTTAATTTTATAAGTCAGTCAGTTTTAATGATTGATTTAGAAGACTGATTGATGTAGCAACTTATATTTAAAATATTAATAAAAATACTTTGTAAAATATGGGTTACAGAGCAAAGTATGAAGAAATCTAAAAGTCATTATTCATAAATGCATTGTTTAACTTAAACTACATAAAATGTAATTATTTACTTCATTTAGATCAAATTAATAGTATTAAACAATATATATGCTTAATAATAATATTTTACAAACTGGCCATTGGAAATTAATTTGAATGCATATCCTGTATAAATAAAGATAATTTATTCAATTAACGATTTAAATATTGCAAACCATCACAGAATCCTTTGCCTTTCATTTTTTAAAGAAAATATCACATTTTATATTTATTTTATTTTATCCAGTCACGTGCTAAAAGTTGCATTTCTTCAGATTTAATTTGCGATGATAGTTTATTTTTTTTTAACTTGAACTTCCGTCAAAATGATGGCAACACGGTGATAAAACCTATTTTTTTCCCTTTGACGTGATCTTGCGGATTTTATAGAAACCTTAGCTTTGTATTTATTTTTTTAGAAACTATCACATTTTACTATATACTAACTATACAAATATGCCATTAAGTCGGGATTCCAATGCATATCTTGTCTAAATTCGATCAGGTTTACCGTAAAGAAGATTTATTGAATTAATAATTTAGATATTGTAAACGAACATAGAATCCTTTGCTTTGCATGTATTTTTTTAGAAAATATCATATTTTATATCTCTTTACTTTTATCCAGTCACGTGTTAAAAGTTGCATTTCTGTAGATTTATTTTGCGATGATAGTTTTTTTTTATTTGAACTTCCGGCATTCTTTTATTTTATCTACACGTGTTAAAAACATGGTTAAAATATTTCTTTAAAAATTCGTTAAAAATAGAAGCTTACGTTATAAATTTAAAAAACTCATACTGTTAGAAAGCTAATTCTTTTTATCTTTAAATTGATATAAAAATCATGTTTGTGCAATAATATTTTCGGAAGTTATAGCGGAAAAACGTCGAAATTTCGCTTAAATTTTAATTAATTCAAATTCTAATTAAAAATTCGAAAAAAGGGCTCCGAGGTGCACATTCCCGACCTCCAAGGTATACATGTACCAAATTTGGTAGCTGTAGGTCCAACGGTCTGGCCTGTAGAGCGCCAACACACACACACACACACATTGAGCTTTATTATAAGTATTGATGACAGGGTTGCAAATAACGCTCAACACATATTTTAGTATGTATTAATTAATCATCATGAAGATTTATTTCTATATTAACTGTGTCAAAAATTTTCTTGACATCACCAGCTTCCATAACAAATGCTGAACCTTCTTTTAGCAAATTAAAATTAATAAATAATTATTTTCAGTCAAGCATAAGGGTATAATGCTTAAACGCTTTTGCAATTGAAAATAATTTGAATTTTCCTGGAGTAATTAATAGCAAAAACAAAATTACGCGTTAAATAAATATGAAAATGTCCGGTTTTTTTTTCTTTGCAAAAACTCTAGGACCTAAAGGATTTCTTGCACTTGGGTCCCTTCATAGAGAAGGACTTCTCTAGCCCAATTACTGTAATTGTTTTGTTTAATGTTCCTAGACAGTTCCTGTAAACAGTCTTCTATAAGTAGTTTAAATGAAAATAAATATAGCTAACATTTGTGGGGAATTAACAGGTTTCCAAAAATGGATGAAATAATATGTTTTTTTTTCTATCTTTCTGTTAACGTAGGAATTCCTAATTCATTAAGTGTCTTTCTGATTGAGGTGCAATGCACAATATCCCATTTCAGCTCTAATTTCTGAAGAGTCACTAAATGTTTTGAGATAATATTATTGTAATGGAGTATAACTTCTGTGAAATCATTAAATTTAAGGCATTTTTTGAAGGATATGTTTTTTAAGTTGTCCAGTTTCTAATGGTACATATTATAAATGATTTTTTAATTAAAAAATCCTTTGTCTATTATTTCTTCGAATACTTTGAGAACACAACCTTTATCTTACTAATGTTTACTTTCCACATCATTTGTAGAGCATTCATCATCATGTTGACAGTTAGACTAATTGTTCGACTCTTTTTTTCAAATGACCCACTTTTCTCCATCGGTCAGTATTGGTGATTCACTTCAAATAAATGCATTTTTGTTCGTTTTGTATATAGCAAGGGGCTTTAAATGAGCTTTTTCATACCTCAACCCGTATATAAAGTTTGCTAAACTCTCTAACCAAGTGAGGACTTTAATGTTCTCGATGAAAATTATGCAGACACAAGTTCAATAAATTGGTTAATTTAGTTATATGTTTCAGCAAATTTTTAATTTAATCAACATATTTATGATGTAGTTTAAAATATATTTTTTTATTTTAGTTATGCTTTGAAATTGCATATTCTTTTATTTATTTATTATGTCTCATGTACACTGATGCATTTTTATGCTATTTTTAAGCAGACGCTTCTTGTTTATAAACATTGTTAATTAACTAATTAACTAAGTATTAGGAAGCACTTAAAGAGCCTGATTAATTATACTTAACAATGTAAACTTACATATATATATAATAATAATATTCATGAAATAGGAATGATGTAGACAAATCATCGTATTAACATTTCGGTCTACTTTATTGAACACTTTTTTGCACTTAATTCAACTCTTTTCTATTCAAAGAAGTTCAACAATATTGTTACAAGGGATGCTCAAATGAAAAAGTATGAAGCATCATAATAACGCTTCGTTAACATATTTGCTTAGGCCGCTATGAGAGAACGTAGTAAGACATCTAACTAAGATGTCTTACTAATTCCAACTAAGGATGATATCTTACTAATTCCAACTAAGGATGATGTCTTACTAATTCCAACTAAAGTTGATGTCTTACTAATTCCAACTAAGGAACTAAGTAAGATTCCAACTAAGGATGCGATTGGAATCACCGGCGTAGATCGCAGCATGTGCTAGAGGCCACATGAGCTGGAAAGCGCAAAGGCTCTAACAAAGGAAGCCGCCAAATTCCTGCTACTTGTTGGATTCCCCCATTAACTCCTATATGTACTGTGAGACACTCCGAAGACTACGCAGATCCATCAAAAGCAAAAGATCGGTGCTACTCATGGAGGGCATGGTTTTGTTCCATGATAACGCATGTTCACATGTCTCCAGGGTCACACACGCGGAACCAATCAAATTCAATTGGGGGCAGTTCGACTATCCGTCCTACAGTCCAAACATGTAGCCCTGCGATTTTCATATGTTTGGACTCTTGAAAAGACAACTCGGATGGAGAACTCAAGGACTCTGAGAAGGACTGGGTCTCATCACGGCTACAAGAATTCTAGGAAAAAGGGATTCTTCAGCTCGTTAATCAATGAGATTGTTGTGCTGAGACCTGTAGTGTATACTTTGAATAAAGTCTTCATTCATACCTATAGTGACGATTCATATCTTTTCGTTTGAACTCTCCTTGTAGAGAGGCTCTGGATATGACTCACCGAAATTGCTGTTCACTCGATGAAACAATATGTAGAAAAATTAAGAAATACGCATCAGACAAAGTTTAATCGCTCAAGCATTATAAAAATTGATGACCATGTCATTCAAAGCAATTATCTCCAAAAGTGGATTTTGTGTCATTTTAAAACTCAAAAACTTACCTTTATAATAATATCTATTCCACTCTCTACTGCGTTTTTTAAACAAATTTTCCCAATTTAATTAATGATTGCTATAATTTCCATTGTTATTAAATTCAAATTCTTAAATCAAAATATTCAATAGCATGCTTTTATCAATGTTTAAATTAAATTTTTTTTAAAAAAATTGAATTGTTTGGGCATTAATTTCGAAATAAGATTTTTTACTTCCGTTTTGATTTCAGAATATATGCACCATTTAATTTGTAAATGTTATAATTTGTTTTAACTTATTCAATTAAATTCGTTATTTTCGGATTATACAACAGCAAGTTGAAATTTTAAAAATGCACATTCCAGATCAATATATTATAGGCTTAATATATTATTAATTCCTAATATACTATAATTAATAAAATTTATATTTACTAATTTCTATTTAGTTATTTATTTATACTTTGTATTATAAATTTTTTAAATTGGTCAAACCACGTCCCTTCTCATAATCCACTTAGTTCGAAATTCATCAATAATGCAGAAGCTTTTTATCCAATACTTCGATATTGATAACTTTATATAGAAATATAATCATAAATGAAATGCAGCTTCTCTGAAATTTAAACCCATTGTGTGCTTTGCGGAATTTGAAAAGTAAAATATGAAGGAAATTCAATTCGAACTTCTATTTTGAGCTTCACAAAATTCGAAAATTAATTAAAAAAATTACTTTTTGCTTAAGGAAGCTGAAACCACCAACTATCAACTATCTTATTATAATGGAAGCGAAAGATAGCTCTTTAAAAACTTGTTAATTACATCTACTTTTTATTCAGCCTATTTTTATTATTTTGTTTAAACCAGCATGTATAACTAACTGCATGAGTCATTTCTGTTATTCAAAGAGACCAAAAACACTTAAACAGGATATCCAACTTTAGGTCCTATACATAGGAGGCCCAAACAAATTGGAAAAGAGTTTATTTCTTTATATTTTGCACTTGGATTTGTACTTCCAGTTACATAGTTGCAGTAACTAAAGTCGACATTTGTATTAATACACTTTGAGTTCCGCTACGGTTGATCATAAAAACTTTAAAAAAATTATACTGCTTCCATAACCCAAGACTAATAATGAATAAAATATATGTCTTGTATTCATTATTTTTAAAAAAGAAAGTTTCCCACTTCAATCTACAAAATTCTCAAAGATATTAAAGGAAAAATTTATTGTCTTAGATCATTTTTTTTATTTCTCTGACTGATGTTTGAATGAAAGACTTCCTTTTTTTAAAAAAATAATACATATTTCACTACGGGGTCATTAAAAGATTGAAATTAGAAAATAATAATACGGTTAATATTTTACATTATGAAAAATGATACAATAATATATTAATTAAAATATTTAGCAATCTTGTTCGAATGTTTTTGATATCCATGCGTGACTGCCTTCTTCTAAAAATATTTACATACGCATGCACTTGCATTACAATTGTATACAACATAATTTAATTAAGAATTTCAAAATATTATTATTTCTTGAAAAACTTCTTTTTTAGGAAACTGTATTATCCCTTATCTAATTGTAAGCAAAAAATTTTTGGTCTTTTCTTGAGATATTTTAAGTATTGCATTTTTCGAGTTTCTTCGCTTTATGAAGTTGAGTTGCAACTGTTAACCTATAAAAGTGAGCAATTTTATATTTAACTGGCAAATTTATTACAAGTTGCGAGGATTGGATGATGCACTATTGACTACAGATTTTCTATATTGAGAAAATTTGGATTTCTGGAATACTTTTCTTTGATATAAATTTGTGATAAGTACTTCTAAATTTAGAATTAAGTATATCTCTTTAAGTTCTAAAGACAAACGTTGTAAAATTTCGTTTGAATATAAATTAATGTAACAGTAACATTTAATTAATTGCCAGCTTTATTCTATAGGGGAGATGTATGAAAATTTAATTTCTTTTTGATTTCGTATTAATGATATTCAGAGGAGCCAAGTCATAAAAGTTAAGTGTCTTTCCCATGCTCCTTTTTCTTCTAGCACAAAGCCGACCACCCCGTCATCACTGAACGTAGCGATATCGACAGGATCTGTTCTGGTCGGCTGCTGAATAAGTTTTGTCCAACCTTACATTGACCGAACAGTCAAACTAGCATTCCTTTCGGGGTAGTAAGTAGAGTCTTCCCCATGCTGTGGGCGTCCCGGTTTGGGTATGGTTGTTTTTCTTCTATGAGGTTTGTGATTGAACCCCCCCCCTGTAAAAAGGGGTTGTGCAAGCGAATGTGATGCGTGAAGTAGCTTAGTAATACTTTTGACCCTAATTGGCGTTACTTTAAAAACAAGAGACGCTCAGTCGGCTTAAATTGCTAACAGATAACTGTCGGCGGCTTGTAAAGTACCATAAGTAACAACAACATAATTCAAAGTAATTCCACATTTTTGAAGCCTCCTGTATCGTATAAATATAAAATAATATGTGCAATATAGATTCTATAACATTTAACTTTCATTGTATGCGATTCTATTATATTGTTTGCGATTGCTATTCTGGTGAAACTCGTACAAAGTTTCACCAGAATAGCGTTTTAGGAACTTACCACGTTGCCACTTTTTAAGAGTACATTTCTAACAAAAGAAAAAGAATATTTAATAAATAAAATGGGCTTCTATCGGTTCACCAATAATTGAAGCCGAAGCTCATAAACGGCTCGAAAAAGATTAAGAGAGGGAATGTAAGTGGATTTTGGAAACTAACCAAAGTTGACCATAATCTAGTCTCTTCTAGCACTGCAGCAATTCTCCTCCTTTAAATTCAAAAAGAGAAAGGATGCAATGAGAGGTGGAGTTGTCATTAAATCATGCAATCAACTGTCTGTACATACTGGAGATTTTCATGTCCCTAACCGGCAGAACAGATCATGTATTTGTTTTACTCATTGATTGATTTCCTGTTTTATAATCGTTTTTTCTTCTTAATTTAATTGAGTCTACCATGACTTTCCTGAAGTATTATTTTTTCTAAATTGTTTTGCTTTGAAACTCGAAGAAGAATTTTGAATGTATTTTTCCTTTTCTACATATTGATTAAATTCATCTTAATGCTTATGTACTAGTCAATTACATTTAAAAAGATAAATCGTTAAATAATTTTAAACTATCATTACATTTACTTCATTTTACGCCTCATTTTTACGGATATAATTATGTTTCCTTTTTCAACTTCCTGAGTTTTTTCAAGCTAAACGTTCTGAATTTGAAAATAAGTTTATAACCAATAGCACTCAGATATAAATTAATGAATAATATCAAGTTACATTAATATATTTCATTAGGAAAAAAATGCTTTAATTTTGATTCTTGATTCTGCTTATTCTAAAAACGATAAATATTGCTTTTTATAATGAGCTTTTTTGACGACAGAAGTCATAACTTTAGAAACAATGAACAGTTTGTAAAACTGTCCTAACACATAATTAAAAAACGGTCAATTTGACGTTAAATAAGCGCTAGGAAAAAGAAAATGATCTGAACCGTTTCTATTACAAAGACAACTTTAATTACAGTTTAGTAAAGTACTATCCAATTCTTTTTATCCTAATTGCTTTGATTGAATTCTAATTTATAATTTGCATACTTTACAAAATGAATGGCATTTTAAAATATATCGTGGTACCAATTGTTTTAACTAATAAAATAAAAAGTAACATATTGGTTTAACTGGTTCTGATAGACAGCTTTCTTCAACACTTCCTGTATTTAAAACCTATTATAACCTAACCTATTTCGACAGATTTATTTCTATATCTGACTCAAATCCAGAATGTTGGTGCAAAATTTCACTTAAATTAATACATCTATTTTGTTACAATTTTCAATTGCCACTTTTATATAGATATAGCAGGATAAACCGACAGGTAATGAATTCAACAAAGGAGTTTAATAGAATTTACTTGTCAATCTGGCAAATAACTATAGCATTTAGAGATATAAAAAATAAATATTGAAAGGTCATATTCCAAAATATGAAACATCCACAGAAATGATAAATTTCTTGATTTGTGTTTCTATATAACAGTATTAAAGAAGAGAACTTTTTTGAATGAAAGTTGCACGCATTCTGTTCTTTTTATTCTTTTCTGGTTAAATGGATGAAATTCAAAGCGTTTTAACTGAATTTTTGGTTATATCTTAAAAAGTTTTCGATATATGAGTTCTTATATTATATCTGCACTGTGAAATAATTCATCATATAATCGCATGATCGTTTTACTACATAGCGATGCCATATGCACGGTTGCAACTCATTCGATTCGCTGATATTTAATGATACAACATATTTCAGTCTACTCACTTTGTATAATTATTGAAATTATTTTAACATATGAATTATTAAATGTGAAATAAGCTCGGGTCCGTTTTTTTTTCTATTTTCCTGGCATGGAGGATTTTTTGGCAGAATATATCACTTTATGATACAGAATCAAATATCTCATCTAAGAGTTGAAAAAAAAAAAGCAAATACAAAATTTAAACGAGTATTGCTCAGCATATGTTACCTTTTACCTTTTGTCTAGGTGATAAGAATCACACCCTCATAAAAAATATTTGGTGATGTTATATTGATGGTATTCCATTGACATACCTTTGGGATAATCATTGGCATTGAAGTATTTTAAGCCTTATCTGTATGTGATTGGCAAACATAGTCAGTAAAATTTTCAATGACTTGTTTTTAGCGATTTATTACTGATTGCAATAAATATGACTTATCCAGTTGGCTTTGGCTGTTTTTGGGGCATACATCTAATACACAAATATAAGGCATCTATGAAGAATGTATAAAGTTCACCTATACGTGGATTAGATAAGCCAGAACTGATCAGATATTTTCGTAGAACAATTTGGAATGTGTATATAATTTCAGTAATTTTAATTTAGGAAAATCAGTGTTAGCATTCAATAAAACATCGTCATTTACATTGTTACTATTCTGAATCTCAACCTGTAGTCTAAGTTTTTCTAAACCAAACAATCTTTCATTTCCTATTTTCTCAACAATTCTTTCCTTCTCTTTTCTAGCAAGTTTTTTCTTCTTTTTTTCTAATATTTTCTTCCTTTTAGATACCACGATTATTGCTGAATCCCAATTATCACTCAAAAATACTCTCTACATTGCTAGTTATAAATTGAGTTCTTTACTGACTATTCGCCCTCCGGCATGATGTTAATTTGAAAAAATGTACCAAAATGTTAATTTATGTATAGTGTATTTGAATGAATCTCACTCTCCACGTTCCTCTCCAAAAAAGTAATGATACTGCCATTTGTAATCAAAATATCGTTTTCTAGAAGTACTTCTTAGAGGAATGATGGTGTGGTGATATCATAATAAACCAGAAAACATCTACGGGATTAAGCAATTGCTTTTGTCCTGTGGTTATGTTACTGGACTTCAGACCCAAAGGTCACGGGTTCTATTCTGAGCCAACATCACCTCCAACAATGGTGACCTCGAACAATGAACCTTCCACCTTCTTGCAACTGATGTGGCGCCATCTACTCGCAACCAAAGTCGTCAGACTAACTTGACGCAACAATTCACGCACGCTCGCCCTAACGCTTGGCGTGACTAAAAAGTTCTCCGCTCGCCAAACAAAGATGGGTACGGCGCATTAGATACAACAGCTACACACAGCAACCACTTACTCAACAAACCAATTCATCAATACTCAACAACAACGCATATCGTTCGTCAACTCGTAGGGATATCTTAATACGACAGATAACGTCTACGGACCTGAGCATGATTTTGCCCTGTGGTTATGTCACTGGCCTTCAGATCCAAAGGTTCCGAGTTCTATTCTGAGCAAATTTTACGTCCTACAATGATGACCCGGACTTGATGTGTGCTCGGGATAGAACCTGTGACGTTTGGGTCTGAAGCCCAGTAACATAACCCTAGGACAAAAGCAATTGCTCAATCCCGTAAATGTTATCTGGCTTATTATAATATCACCACACTGGGAATTCGGGATATGGCATTTATAGTCTTCTACAACTAGGCTGGCATTAATTACTTTCAGCATGAATCATCAGCGTTTCAAAGAGTTCCTTCTTTCTTAATTCTTTCTTCAAATGCGGTCAAAAGATTTCATTTACTTTCTCAGCATTCAAGAACTTATGCGCGATATTTTAAAAGTTAAGCACATCAAGTTTCTTTTTTTGCTTTTCTTCTTGAAATGGAGACTATTGACCAATCAAAGTAACCATCATTAGTGAGATTAGTTAATTTCTTTGAGGCCCTGATGATCAGATAATATATTTTTTATTTTCTATTATTTGTACCGAATAAATACCGAAATGAATATTTTCACCAAAATTTGTAAGTAGTCTCTCTAAACTTAAAAAAAAGTTTATATATGTAATTTTAATTGAAGAAATTTTAAAATTGTGTGTATGTATAAATGAAAAAAAACCCATTTCACTCTTTGATGCTTCTATTCTATGGGAAAAGTATAAAAATTAATTCTTTTAAGATTTTTATTGTAAACTTTTATACAAGTCATTTTTTATATAAAATTGCCCACCTTATTTAATGAAATTTGTAACTGGGAGTACATGTTTAAGTACAGTTTTTAAAAAATTAAAAGCTCGTATCACTACTTTTGGACACCCTATTTACATTTAAAAAATTCTTTTCAAACAGAAAAATGCAAGCAAAGATACAGAAATGAAAAATAAAATCTAAGTAAAGATTGAAGCAAATGGAGTGCAAAAGAAAAGCGCCAAACGATTTTAAAAATAAATCATAATAAAAATTGCCTAAATCTACACACACACACTATATATATATATATATAGCTAACAAACTAAATGTTTCAAAGGTCTCGATTTTGAGATGGAAAAAAAAAACATTGTTTTTCTAAATATCGATAGTCATCTGATAGTCTCGTGTTTATTTCAAACCGGTTTAAACTGGTTAATGGCTTGAATTAATAAAGATAAGTCGTAAGAATCAAGAGAATGAATAATTTTGAAATCAAGTTGTAGTTTTTAGTGGCGATAAGTCGCCAAATGGGGCAACCTTCTGCATCATCTTCTAATCTAATACTATAATACGAGGAATGGTTGCCAAGTCGAAAATCGCCCCAGAATTAATAAACTCCGGTAAACTTGGGGGTCTGGGATTTTTGGCCACGAGGAATTGATTGGCGCCGGTTTTGAAGCGCTACGGTTGAGTAGTTCGGAATTACAGATAGGATATTTTCAAACTTTATTAGTTCGCCATAATGGCTACTTAAATTTTCAAGCGGTAACGTGCTGCCATCTATAGCCAATATGGCGAACTAATAAACTTTTATGCTTATGCTGTTATAGGTTTAAAATATGTTTCTTATGTATGTATATATGTTTGGTTTTTCTAAATAAATTTGTCAAAAATATTGAACTTCAACACACTTCAATCTTTACCTTTACTTTACCTTTGTATAGAATAGTTCTCTTTCCAAACTCTAACTTTGTTTAGAATAATTTACAATGGTGCACTTTAACCGGTTATCTTTTCACCAATGGTTTCACAAATTTTCTTATGGCATGTATTGTTTTGATAAATCACAATTGAAAATTTAAATCTTCGAGTTAACTTCGATGCCAGTTTTCTCCGAGCGGAGCTCGGTCACCCGCTGATAGCGCTAAAAGTGATAAATGGATGTCTAAAAAGCGATAAATCGCCAATTTATTGACTACGCATATTGATGCTTCAAAAACCTCAAGGCAGAACATCCTGTTCTTACATGGCAAAAAAAAAAAAGTATTAAATAAAGGCGAGAAAAAAAAGAAAAAAAAAACACGTGTGACACGGACGGAGAGAAGTTGAAAAAAAAAAACTGCTGTTGAAATAAATAAAAATTAGTGATTGAGGTTCGAACAAAATGAAAAATAAAAGATATTCAAGTCGATCAATTTTCAATAGAGTGTCTAAATACTTAGAATGTATAATTTTTAAAAGATTATATGTCTAAATAAGTCTTAATATGCTAGGAATTGTTCTTATACCAGTATAGTTTAAATTACTGTTGTTTCAGTTCCAGTATATCAAAGTTATTAACGTATTAACTGAAGAATCTTAATTTTTTCCCCCTTCTTTAAAATTAACTACATTTCCTTCTTTTTACTTTTCTGAATATTACTTTAACAGAAAAACAAAATACTTAAGAGATTGTTCAATTGAGGATAAGTTATTTTTATTTAGATAAAGAAATCATCAGTGCCATATCTCGTATTTTGTTAAATTTATTCTTGATTCGATTTTGTATCAAATGTAATGACTTATTTTAAGAAACAGAAGTTATTACTGAAATATGTTATATAAAAATGTAGGTATGTCTTATATGACAACAAATCATGACTAATGGAGCATTTTTTTGTTCCATTGTTCCGAAAAATTACTCATCAGTTTAATTAGTAGTCTGTGAAAAGGCTTTCAAAATCGATGCTATGTTTATTCGGGAACTTGATTGTTTTGGAGAAGCGTAAGCTTTGGTTGGCTAAAACTGATTACTTCGTGATTCTTTTATTTTTTTAGAGATCATTTAAACAATCAATGTACTTTCCCGGTTTCAAATAATAATAATAGGCTATTAGAACCAATCTTCCTACTAGAATCGAATAGCTATTAGTACTTTCCTGGATTTAAAAGAATAGGTTATAATATTTCTCTTTGTTAATATTACTCTAAATAGAGACGTTCCTTCTTTGAAGTGCAATTTATTAACAAACTGGAATGTTAGTACACCCAAAGTCTTTGAATTTTCAAAAGCTCTTTTTGTCTTTGAATTTTTCTCTTCTTCTTTGAATTTTAAAAAAATTATATGCTTTTTAGATATTTGATTCATATCTTTTACGATTATTATTCTGGATAATTTGTAAGAAAATATTTCGTACCGTTTTGATAAGATTAAAAATAATATTTTTAAACTGTATTGATTCTGAGTTTTTAAATTTCGATTCACTTTTTCATGCCATTTTAAGGTATAAATCTTTAGTAATTAATTTTGAAGTAAGTACAGAAAAGGTCATTTTATTTATACAATATGAATCTCTTGACCTACAAATTTACTCAAACTTGTTAATTTGACACACATTCTGTTTGAAATATATGGAATCTATCATTATCAACAAAGAACTCGCAAACGTTTTAGCTTATCCAAATGACTGTGTTTTCAAATTAACTACCCATCTTTAGGGACCATTTGTTCATCTTCTATACTTCATAGTATTCATTTGATATGAATTGTCATAACAAAAGAAAAAATTATTTTAATTTATATCAGAGCAATATACACAGTACATTCTGATAGTCTAGCCATGTCTATAATTTATTAAATTATTTGCCTGATAATGATGAGGAAATTAGTCCAATTATTGTGGATTGGTTGTTTTATTAAAGCTTTATTTTGCTACAGTTTTAAAAATACTTGCCGAGGGTGGTGGAAAGGGACCATTGCTAGTAAATTTTGTTGTCTAGAACTTTTATATAAAATAAAAATTTATCAATTCATTTCAGAATTTAGGTTTGGAAGATTATTTTGTTTTTACTTTTTTTCAGTTTTTTTTACTCTTTCCTATATGAGGTGTTCAAAGAGAATGCACAGTAACTTCATAAAAAAATCGAGTTCGACTTTTCCATGAATCTTCCCGCTTCAAACCTAAAAATTCATTTTTGGATTCATACTTGTCTGTCTCTTCGTCTTTCTGTGAGAACGATAATTGGTAAATGATTTGAGTGAGACAGATAAAAATTCGTAAGCAGTTTCTATCCCAAATTTGTGGATTTATACGAAATTTTGAAAAAAATATATAGCCAGAAGAAGTTTCTTTGTTCGACTATCAAAATATAAATGAGCTATATAAATACGAGGAGTATTAGATGGATAAAATTTAGTATACAGATTTAATATAGAAATTCTGGAGACTTTTAAATTTGGAAATAACCCCTTTAGGGGTTAACTATCTGTCGGTATGTACTTTCACAAACGAATAAACGCGATAACTCACAGATGCAATGAGATTTTGGTGGTTGTATGTTAACCACATAACAGCAATTAATAGCCAAATATTGCACCCTAATAGGCTGTATAATCATTATTCTTCAACGGTAATATAAATAATAACACACAAGTATGTACAATTATTGGGAAGTATGCGAGAACGTGTGTACTTTTATGTATATTAATTAAGTATTACATATCTCAAAAATATATTATAAATAAAGTGGGTACAAAAAAAGTACGTATTACGTACACATTTACCGTATTTACGCGAATCTAATGCTCATCGTTTTTGGCCAAATGTAGTATTCAAAATACAAATTGTAGTTTATATACAAATTAATTGTTGTATAAAATAAGTTCAATTAATTCCTTATACCATTGATGCGCATTACATTCGCCGACAAACAATTTTTTTATTCTTTAAATTTTAAAATGAGGATGCGCATTAGATTCTCATAAATATGATACTCAGATTGCAAAAAAACCCATTTATTAGAAAGTATATTATGGGAGAAATTTGTGAGAAAATCACTCTTGCTGGTTTATTCAATATAGTGGGTAGAAAAAATATTTGAGTTCTTACAGTTTTGTTTGCAATTCATATAAACAAGCATTAAAAAAATACAAAAATTGTTATCTACTAACCAGAAAATTTTAATAGTCTAAATAAAACAGAAAAAATACAATAATATAAATAAATTTCTTTCGTAACAAAAGTAAAATATTTCATGTCAAAATAGTATTTGCACATCCACATGAGTACAAAAGAAATATAATATATAAGCGAATTTCAAATAACTAATATTTAGTATGCATTCCATTAGTATCTACTACTGCTTGTAATCTTGCTGGCATTGGTTTAATTAAATTTTCTGCAACAGTAAAGTCAGTATTAGACCACTCTTCAAATAGGGCTTGTTTAAGAGCAGATTTGATTGAAATAACATTTTTTTCTTCTTATTTTTAAAACCAAAGAATTCTACAATTTTCCAAAGGATTTAAATCTGGTGATTGTGGAAGAGTCTTCTGGGAATAGCATATCTTCTGGGGATATTATAAAACAAAAACAGTTGTGTTTTATCGGCAGCGTGCTTGAGATCGTTGTTTTGTCGAAAGTATTACGAATTAATGATACCCAATTTTATTGCACTTTGTGGCAAGTTACACAATATAAGTTCAAGCTGTCATATTCCATCAATGAAACACAAATTACCTACTTCTTTGTTAGCCATGCACTTCCAAACCATAACTAAGTTTCATCCATTTTTAACTGTCAGTAATACATTTTTAGTATGAAAAGCAATGCAAGACTTCTTAAAAACTAATTTCCTGCCATCTGATTTAAAGACATTGAACTTACTCATGTTGGAGAATATGATATTTTACCATAAATCAATTGGTTTCTTCCTTGGCGAATTCATGTGTCTTCAGTCTATTTCGTTCATTTATGAAAGGTTTTTCCCTTGGACATCTTTCATAATTTTGCGCTTGTGCAGAACATTTCGAACACTTTGGGCATAAAATTTAACAGATGTTTAAGCAATATCATTGGCTAATGCAATCACACTAAAAAATGAATTTTTTTTATGGATTATTTGGGCCTCCAGAACTCAATTTGCTAGTTGTTGTAAATCTTTTTTTTTTCTTTTTGACGTTTTGTTACGTAAAGAACTGACATACAACTGACCTCAGACGGGTCCGTAGGCACACGGATTTACATCGCAAAACTGAATTACCGAACCACCGCAACAGCTACACTGGTGAGAAATGGGGTTGAGTCCTAAGGGTCATCACCAGCCACGGCACAACCCTGCCGTAGGGAGTACATTCCGTCATCGATGGGAGGATCAGTACCCCCACCTATTATTGTACCCATCGGGTTAGTGAGATCCAACCACCATTCCGGAGGCATCTCATTCTCATTTCGAGGGGCCCCCGGGGGGGGAGAACAGTAGGGAGTGTATTATTATTACCTATTTCTTGGTAACTTAGGCCAATTTCACGAACAGAAGCAATTTTTTTCCATCAACGAAATCGGCAGCTCAAATTTCTTAGATGCCATCACAATTTGAAATAGATAATCAAATCATAAATTATCGCTAATACCTCCTTTTATAGTCGTCTTACGTATTTTATTTACTGTGTCAATATTATTTACTGACTATCAAATAATTAGCATAAAAATGCAAATTTACTAAAGTTGAGGCACAATATGCTCCAACCCATAAGTATGTTTGGAATGTGAGGGGAGCGCTTGTTAGCGGCAAAAACTATTATTTGTTCGCGCGTTGTTAGGGGCCCTTTCTATATTTTCAATACACACACACACACACACACACACACACACACACACACACACACACATATATATATATATATATATATATATAATGTGTTTCCTTGTATATCTGTCATCGTCGTCCATGTATGTATATATAGATTTGTGTGTGTGTGCAAATAAACAAGAAGAAAGTAAAAAAGAATTTTTCCTTGGATTAAGACCCGACACCCTTCTATAATTTCTTTTAAAAGATTTTTTAGAAGTTTTCTTTCCTGAACCTTCAGAAAAGAATATTACTTATGTGATTATGTGAACAAAAATTACTACACCGATGTTTGTTAATTTACAGCATTTTAAAGCATAAATGTTTTCTTGATAGAGAAATGACATTTGAGTGTAATATATGTCAATAGTATGATTTATTTTATGTAATTGAAATGGCATTCTTTACGAAAGCATTCATTCGTTTTCTTTAATTGATGATTCTTCAAGGCAATTTCAGAATCAGAATTTGATGCTGTATATATGAATGAAAATGTACATTAAAAACCAAATTTACTTTTACGCTATCTTAAAATTTAGAAAATTATTTAATCAATCTTGCCAGTTTGGTTGTTATATTATCTATTCTTCAATATCCTGATTTAAAAATATTTTTTCCGAATATAATCCCGTTAATTTGCGTGTAAAAAAAAGCGTACTGAAATTGAAGAATCTTTACTGACTTAAAAATTTGGGCTTTGCTTCTGCTTCTTTGGAATTTTATTCAAAAATGCTATTGCCAGCCTTAAGGTATGAAAGCAATGCATTTAAATTTACAATGTAGTATTTTATTTCCTTTTTAACTATGCGTTTATGATATCTTTCTTCTTACTTTTCATAAATAAGAATATTAACTATATTAAGTTGTAAAAAATATACACATTGCCAGAAAATCTGTTTTCTTGATGCCTCATTTCAAAATTATGAGTCATTAGATATTTGAAACTAAATCGTTTTATAATCGACCATTATTAAACATGAATAATGAGCATATGTAAAGATTTTTCAATTCCAATATCGCCCCACAATAATTAATTAATAGCATTTTTCGAGCATATTCCTCAAGGAAAAAGGGAACAATTTTGCGTTATGCAGAATTTATTTGTCAGGAAAAAAATGTAATGACAATTAGCAGTCTGCATTGCAATTTTAGTAAAAACTTAAACATTTCGAGGTCAAGTCTTAGAAATTAAAAGAACAAATAAAAGATTTTTTACGTTGTACCACCACGTTCTGATCAATACTATTCTCTAATAGCAAATTAAAATTTTAAAAATTAATCTTTTTAAGTTTTTTTCCGTTTTTATGCAAGAATATATGCGAATTTAAATAAATAAATAAATGAGATTATTGGAATTTTAAAAAATTATAATCTTCTTACAAAATAATTTTATATTACACATACTCTATGCTTGAAAGTTTTGCTACAGAATTTAGATACGCATTTTCCAAAGAGATGACATGAATTCACGGGTTAAAAGAGCCCTACACAGTGGTTTATAATGAATCCAGTATAGCCTCGATAAAATACAGATCCAAATTTGGGATCTTTTGAATCCTAAATATTCAATGCACAGTATTATTCTTTTCTCATATTCTTGTCATTTTAGTGCAATTTTTCTAAGAATTTTTCTTTAAATATCACAACAGAAATTTTATCAAAAATAACAGAATAGGAAATTCCAATGATCAAATGAAGTACTTTGAACGCATTTATATATTTCGGACGTTCATTGATTCAACGATGTTCATTGACTTCGGATGTTCATTTGCTCAATCAATACAAAGATTTGGTAAAAAATCTAGTTTATATTTAAAATTCTAAAGAAAAGAAGGGAATACGAAATTCTAAGATTCCACTTTTTTAGTTTTTATATTCACATGCGCATTGTCGAGCAATGGCGATTTCCCATTTATGGTTTTGTTCAAAATTCTTCAACAACCTGTATCTTGATGTAAAGCCTATGTTCCAAATTTTATTTCTCAAGTTCTCTCTTTGAGGCTATTTTTTTCACAGACACATAGCCAGAAAAGCCCAAATGATTTTTTTCCAAGAATCAAAGTCTAAAACATAGAGATTCATTAAAATTTAAAAAGTTTGTTTTTTACTAAGATTGTGTTTTTTTCTGTATGGTTTAAATTTATAGTTTTGGGGGCTGTTTTTTTCACAGACACATAAACCAGAAAAGCCGAAATGATTTTTTTTCCAAAAATTGAAGCCTAAAACATAGAGATTCGTTAAAATTTAAAGAAAAATTTTGATATTTACTAAGATTTTTCTTCTGTATGGTTTAAATTTATAATTTTTGGGGCTATTTTTTTCAAAGATACATAACCAGAAAAGCCCAAATGGTTTTTTTCCAAGAATTGAAATCTAAAATATAGAGATTCATTAAAATTTAAAGAAAAGTTTTGATATTTATTAGTATTTTGTTTTCTGTATGGTTTAAATTTATAATGTCCCAGCTATCATCTGGAAAGTCTCCATGAACAAGAAAGAACTGTTTAATGTCCAGGCTGTCTCCGTGAGTCTTGAAAAAGTTATCTCCAGATAAGATTGATCGAAATCAAAAGTAAATTTTTGGGTCAAGTGGAACAAGATTTCAAAAACCAAGACAGTTCAGGGATATAATCTAGGTACCTTTCACCGAAGAATAAATAGAAAATAACAAGCAAATGCTTAAGGAAACAAACCTCACAAATCATTGTTATTTTCTTCTCCATTAACAAGTGATGGTGTATTCCTCAAACACCGAGAACATTTAGACATTTATCTCTGCTCCGCTGAGCAACTAATCATTTCGTTCTATTCAGTGGAGCGTATAATGTCGACTGGACTTTCACACCGATCATAAGAGAAGCAATTTCTTTTGTTTTCATGACAAGGCACGCATCAAAATAAACGGTCTAGTTTTTCATGATATTGTAATTGAATGCCATTGAAGAAGTCGTTGTAAAGAATTATGAATTGTTTCGTGAGGGATTTTGTTACAATTTTTACCGGAAGACAGGCTACAGCTCATTCTGTAAGTCATTGTGATTTGAATTTAAAAATTTGAAGACATCGATGAAGTCTTATTAGAATTTTTTTTATCTTTCATATTGTAGAATGTAATTTAATTTTTGCTCTTTCTATATGGCAGTTCCGGTTTATGATTGACATTTTAGATAATGATAAAAAAAATTATGCCCCAATATCGTTCAATTGAAAAAACTTTATTCCAGTAGATAGGTAACACTGTCCTGAGTATACGACTTAATTCTGTGGTAATGGAGTGACTGGCTGTTATTAAGAAAAAAGATATTTAAGACTTTTAGGTGGTATCGGATAATATCACCAAATAATTTCTCTCTTAGAATTTCGCATTCGCGATTATGTCTACCAGTACTGCTTGTATAATAATGAATGATATTTGCAAATCACTGTCAATAATAAGTACTGAATTATTGGGAATCTTTTATTTTTTAAGCCTTTTGAATTCTTTTACTGATTTTTTTTCGTACTAATAATACATCTGGCGCAATATGGCCATTTATAGCTCTAAATCTAAATCTAAAGAATTTCTAGCTCTCATTCAACCCGAAAAACCGAACCAAGTCAAACCAAACTGAATTGTTGTATAGATAATAAATAAAAACTAGCTCAATATTTCAGTCTAATTATACAAATCATAAAGTTCCATTCATATATTTTGTTTTCTTAATCCTATTACATGTGCTATCCTTTTCAGTATTAAAATTATAAAATAGATTTTTAATTTCTTTTAAACTAATTATTCTTTCTATATTAACTATTAAAACCTACTTTTATGGTTAGCTTTATAAGTTTATACCTAATAGGTTTTAATAAAAAAGTTGTGTGTGGGGTATTTTTAGTTGCTATATTTTGTGTATACAGCTATACCTCGAAATATATGTTTCAAAGTTGGTTCCATCTTGCATAATTAGCCTATTCTACAATATAAATATGATCTCATTATGTTCGTTGGTATGAAATACTAGTTGATTTTGTGCAGCTTTCTGCACGGAGCAAGAAAAGATTGAAATTCAAAAAATGGACAACGAAAACATGGAAATTTCAATCTTCTTCAATAATTTGATTGATAACTTAATGCTTTAGGTAATTATTAGATTAGAATTTATTTTAAGGAAAAGATTTAGTTTATCAGAATTTATTTTGATTTATAAGTTGTAGTGGAACAAAAAAAAAATTCAAAAGCATTTATTTATTTCGGTGGTATGAATATCATAAAATTGAGTAGAACTCTTGAGAATGGTCTTCACAAAATTTTCACACATAATCTTTAATAAAGGTGTCAGACCATTTAATGCCTTGCATAGGGTACAATAGTAACAAAATATTAATATATTGCTATTATTCAGTATTTTTTCTGGATTTATCATTACGGGGAGGTTTTGGCATTTAATCCCTAGGATATTTGAACTATTTATCAACCGAATGAAAGAAAAATTTGACACAGAACTATATTTGCATTCACAAATTATTATATTAAATTTAATATTTCGAACTGATTGCGTTTTTGAGTTATAGCTATTATATGCTTCGGAAAGCATAGACCATATATTGATCAACGGATGTGGCTTTCTACATAACAGATGTTAAATATGTGTATCAAATTTTATTGATATATCCCAATGTGTTTTGTAGTTATTGTGTTAACTTAGATTCTATCAGGATCAGACTTGACATACTTCAACAGAATAGAATTTGTTTAAAATTTGATAAAAGTTTACAAATTTGGTGTTAATACCGTATATAAAATTTCACCTATCTGGATCAAAAAATTCTTGAGTTATCTATGTCGCAGATAGACAGAGAGATGGTTTTTTTTTTTCAAAATTGAGATTTTCGAAAGGGAAATCTGAAACTCAGAGATTCGTCAAAATCTCGAGTTTGTGATGATTACTATACTTTCTCTACTTCACATATATGAGAAAGTATAAACGAATGTGAATCGGTCTATTTATACAAGGTGAACAGCGAATAAGCCCTGATTTCAAAATTAAATATCTCTACAACAAAGATCGATAGAATTATGCGGTAAACTGTACGTTTATTAGCAAAACTGTAAAAATAGTGTACAAAAGTTAGAAAATTTAATTACAAAATACGTTAACAGATGGGGCTCTGCGCTAAAAACTCTTTCTCTGAAATGAGTTTATATAAAAAACAATAAAGTGATGCAGTCTTTGCAATCAAAATACATTTTTTTCAAAATGTTCACCGTTCGAAACAATGAGGTGTCGTAATCGAACAATGAAATTTGACATCACGTCTTGCAATGTCTCATCTGAAATGAAATCACATGCAACACCGATCAACGATTCAAGCTCATCTAAGGTGGCGGGATTGTTTCTATAGACAGTGTCTTTCAATGCTCCCCACAGAAAGAAATCACAAGGAGTCAGATCGGGAGTCATTTTTCAATTTTAACGTCACACTGAAAGCGTCTATGGGTATTGGGATTAGAGCGCCATCTGTTAACGATTTTCGTAACTAAATTTTCTAAACTTTTGTACAGCATTTTTACAGTTTTTCTAACAAACGTATATTTTACCGTATAATTCTATCGATTTTTGTTGTAGAGATATTTAATTTTGAAGTCAAGGCTTATTCGCTGATCACCCTGTATGTTTTCGTTGGTGAGCTGTTGATATTTTTAAAGCTTATAATAATCTGTTTTTGTGGGCAGATTCTAATAATGCTTAGATGCATATTTGTCTATCAACAAACTCATAAAAAATAATTATGGTGAAATATAATGAAAATAGTTAGGAAATAAATCAAGATCTAAAAATATATTGGGAGTATTGGAGGCAAAAATACATTGGCTAACGTAATAAGAGAAAGGGCATGAATTAGATGCGAGTGAAAATGGTGTTGAATAAATTAAACCAACGATAAAAATAAATTTGGCAGAGATTTGTTAAAAAGAATTTTTTTTCAGTTCAGATAATTAGCAAAACAGGCTGAAAATTTGAACTGAAATGTTCCATATTATATTATAATCATTTGAACAGTAATGATCCCATCACTCGATATTTATCAATAATTTAAATTTCCCAATGTGAAATATGTGCAGTACAGAAAGCCATGAATATTGGAATTTTAAAAAAATAAATTTTGAAAGTCTTGATATTTGCTGCATGATAATACAGGGTGTCCCATAAAGTACACAGTGTCTAAT
Source organism: Argiope trifasciata (assembly GCA_026543055.1). NCBI lineage: Eukaryota > Metazoa > Arthropoda > Arachnida > Araneae > Araneidae > Argiope > Argiope trifasciata. Next base: position 1,510,408 of record JAPMOQ010034576.1, read on the forward strand.
TTTTTACATATTTGGTTAGAACAAGTTAAGACGACTATTTTGATATATATGTGAGGTGTTCGAATATAGCGTCATAGTCTAATTACACGAAAAACGTTAATCTAGCAATTTGTATTCCAAATTATGATGCGTATGATGATTACCCTACATGGAAGATTTCCTGGATAAGTATGCAAATTCGGGGCAACCAATGAGAAGAAAGGAATGTCTGCAAGTGAATATGTGAATTTCTGCAGCTGCGTATCAAGCTAGAAAACGGGTTTGATGAGAATGAGTCGAGAGTGATTCGCAAAAATTTCTGTGTAATGTAGTATTCTTTGTGATTCTGAAATTGGCAAATATTCTATTGCACGTTTTTTCATAGAGCTTATTTATCATGAATTACAATCATATCACAGTGTGTTGAAACAATTCGGCAATCACCATAACGTAAACCGCACTAGGATCACATAAACATTTAAAAGACTTAAGCAAACCGACAATGTGGTGGGCAATCTGCTAGAGAAGTGATGCGCAAGAACAGAACCTAATGCTCAGAAAGTAAAAATCTTTGAACGACCGTGACGTTCGTTTCTTGCATGGCATAGACAAGATAAGAGATACACAAGATGGTGCTAAACCTCACTGCACTTCGATTTCTTAGATGAACATTTTCACGATAGACTGATCGAGTAGGATTCTATTGCGAAAACAGACAATGATATAGAGTGGTCACCTTCCTTTTATTATGGGGACGTTTGAAAGACACAGTGCATCTCATACAGCCCTTAACATTGAATGACTTGAGAGTAGCAATAGAAACTGAGGTCAAGGTACAGATGTGTTGCAGAAAACAATCGAGAATTTCGATTTCAAACTTCGTCATTTTTTTCGAATGGCTGATATGTCGAAAATCTTTTGCTTTGAAAGTTCACATTAATCATTTAATTTCACTTTGTTTTATTTTCAAATCTTGAAGTATTCATGACACAAGCTTTACACTTTTATTAGACTATGACGCTGTGTTTGGAGATTCCATATGTTATACATCAAAATACTTGTCTCGAAGTGTTCTGTCCGAATCTTTACAGATTACAAGCTATATACCTTTCTGGACACCCTATACTTTAAGCTTGATAGATGCTCTGTCTCAATCTGGTTTTATTCCATCAGCCGATGAATTTTCTCAGTAAAGATTTTTACATCAACCCATTTAAACACACACTCTCTCTGTCTCTAAAAATTATTATGTAAATAAAAGCAAAGGGGAAAACTCTGCATCTTAATTATTTTTCATAGACTTCCAATTTACAATTGTGTTGCACTTACCTTTTCTAGTTAAACATTTTTTTTTTCAAATTTTTGAACACCTTTGTAAAGTTTAACTGTGCACACCGGATGGAATTTTTTACAAATATTAATTAACTAAGAATTAAGCAAGATTTTGTAATTTTCAGAGCTAAAATATCTGGTTATATTTTTTGCAAAGATTTATTTTTATATTTTAAAATTCAAACATTTAACTTTTTAATTATATTTGTTTATATTTCTTGAATTCTGTCATTAACTGTAGGATTTTCTTTTTTTAAATTTAATATGGAATTATGCTGTTTATTATATAAGCATTTACGTTAGGAATAAGAAAAAAGGCATTACTCAATTAGATTTCTCAGAAAATTTCTGTAGTTGATGTTATAGGAATCGACTTCATTTGAAATGTTCCTTGTCACAATAAACAAAGCAACTTGGTTTTGAAATCTATCAGAATTGATGTTTCTTCAAGATTATTTTCCCGAGTGAATCATGGACATGAAAATTCAGATTGAAAAACTGAATGGAAATCGAATTCGGTGAATCAGCAGTTGGCAGAGTTGGCTAGAATGAAATAAACAAGAAGGGTTAATTCAAATGAATGTTAAGCTAATTGTTTTGAAAGTTAATTGAATAGAACAAAATAATTATTTCGAAATGCTTTTAATTTTTATTCTTTGTTATTAAATTAATTCATAAAAGTTTGAATTTAATTAAAATGAAAATAGTTGTTTATTTATTCGTATTTTTAAAATTATTATTTAAAAAGAAAAATGAGCAAAAACATAATATGCTTCATATAAATAATGAAAAAAAGTAAACAATAATAAAAAATTTCTAAAAATCATTATTACTAAGAGGATCTAAAAATAATTTAAATTTGAAATATTTCTCATTCAAAACACAAGTGCCAAATTTATATACGTTGATCTTATTTTTCTATTGAATAGGATTGTAATAATAATATGTTATTTGCATTAAAATAATTCTGGTGCCGAATTTGTTTTAAATAAAATTCTGTATTTTTGATTAGTCTGTATATTGTTCCCAGTTCTATAATAAGTATCAATTTTCGCATCTCTGAGAATTATAATGCAATAACTAATTTTCATTCTAAGAATGCTTAATTTAACTTACCTTTCTTCTAATTTTTTAAGACAAAAAGAAATCAATTTTTTTATATGCGTGCATATCTTGAAACAACCGCTTCTTTCCTTTAGTTACTTCTGCGTATGTGTATATCATTTGTATCTATTTTGAGTCACGTCGAGTATTCTAATAAAGAGTTTAAACAGCTGTTAGAGAACTAGACGACAAACAGATGTATTATGTATACACATGTCTGTTATCTTTATGTCATCAAAAGATACATCTAATGATAATTGTGAAAGGGATGCATTAATCATGAGGTTTGGCTTTCTTTCAATTTATATATAAACTAATCAAAGCCCAAAAATTAATCAAAATATATGCCAATAAAAACCAAAGAAGATTTTTATTGGATACTTTAGCAGATACGTCCAAATAGTAAAAGTTACTTTAAAGCCACTTAGTATTACACTCTTGATAATATATATATTTTTTAAAAAATAAAGATATTTTAATTTCCTTTTCGAAAAGTTGCAGGTGTTTTCGATGTCTTACTCTCATTGCAACATACATATACAGTACTGGGCAAATTAGTTGAGATAAAAACAAAATGTATAATCTATGTTGTTTGATTAGTATAGGCTCACTTGCATGTATGGTATAGCAATCTAGTAGTAGATATGTCCTTCTCCAGCTTTAATGAGATCCTGCACACGTTTTAGCATGGATTCCACTAATTTATAACATACGTTTTTGTTTTCATCAACATGTAACCAAACATTTAGGACATTCTCAATCATATTTCTCTTAGTGTAGCAGTCCATTTTATTCGCATGTTTCTTTACAATGCTCCAGAAATTTTAATATGGGATTTACATCTCTAGAATTACAAGGCCAATTTAAAATTGTTAATATCTTTTCTTGAAAAAAATTCTTTACCAGCTTGAAATTATGGTATGGATGAAGATCTTATTGAAAGACACCAACACCATCAGCAAACATTTGTATCAGAGGAACAATTTTTTTTCTTCTGGTATTGAAATGTATTTTTTAGAGTTCATTATCCCTTTAACTCGTATTGGGCTGCCAAGTTCACCAGATGTAAAATAACCTCTAAATATCTTCTTTTGAGAGTGATTAACTGTTTGATTAAAATGTTGGTTCTGATTAAAAATGTTGTTTGAATCCTTTGCACTCAAAAAATGCTTTGTCTCTCAATACAAACCTTTCCCAGTCTTTATCATTCCAGTATTGATATTTCCTGGCTCAATACAAACGTTTTCTCTTTATTACAAATGTTGAGAACTATTTTTTACTGATGTTCTTCCCCATCTCCCTGCTTCAATAAGCTTTCTTCATATTGTTGATGAATCAACGCTTACACCAGAAGCTAATAATTGTAATTAAGGTTTTGCGAGGATGCATTTTACTATTTAGTGTTAGAAATGTGTGTCCCCAAAGTGTTGCATTGTGTTTACATCCATATATACTCATTTGTTTTGGAAAAACTGTCCGAAATTTAATTTGCTGATTAATTATCCTGAAACATTGAATTTTCCAACACCAACTGCAACAGCAATATCCCGTACTGTCATTGAAGCAGGCTGACAGTGGGTACCAATTCTAGACTTTTTCCTGAGAATTATATGCATTTTTAACATGTATTAGAATAAGACAATTACACAATCGACCTCTTTTTACTCATCTGAAACACAATTGATGGTAAAATGCTCTGCAGTGGTATGATTACATGGTCAAACCAGGTTAGACTATTTAAGAACAACCTCTTTTTTACAAGAAAATGCAGTTCAAACTGTTTTGAGACAGAAAATTCTTGACAAATGAAAAAAATTATAAAATATTGAGTTTGTTCTAATTAATTTCCACAGTACTGTATATAGTAGATGGATTCTTCTAAGATATATTGGCAGATATTATTTTCAAGGACTTAATGCTAAGATGGAAACCGTCTGGATGCTGTATATTTACAAAATACATGTCAAATAATGAAAAATTAGCATTTTTTTCTATGAAAAACATCAAGAACAAGGGCAAAAAAGCAGAGGTAAATATAAAAACAGAGCTTGTTTTAATTAATACTAAAGCAAACGAAAAATGTTCTAATTAAATTGTAGCAAAATCAGCAGGTCCCCGGTGGCATCTGCTCACAATGTTATCAATACCAAAGAAGAGGAGAATCGTTGCGTAGGCATTTCAAATTTTATAATATTTCAATAAAATATGGAAATTTCCTAATGAATCTCAGATATATGGTCCTACTAGAGATAATAATAATATTCCAAATTGTATTTTCCAGAGCCTTCATTCGTTAACACTATTTGATATCAATATACAGGTTCATTGATCTGTATTCTATTTAGCATCTATTAAAGATATCTATAAATCTCTCTTTCTGAATTTGAGACTTGTATTGTAGGAAAACTATATAGTGTGTGTACAAAATAAAATATTCCAAACTGTAGGCTATAGAACATGCAATTCATGACAGACGTGTTGTATTGGATTACGTGTACTACAGGCAAAATATTTTCTGATTTTAATCAGTTTCATTCTTATCACGAAAGGTAATCACATCCTTTCACTTGGTCAGTTTCATTCTTATCACGAAAGGTAATCACATCCTCTCACTTAGTCAGTTTCATTCTTATCACGAAAGGTAATCACATCCTTTCACTTGGGTATCTTCTTTTATATGAATGATGACTGGTTCAACTAGAATTGGCAATATCGTTGCACTATAATCTGATTACTTATTATGTTATACAGTATATACGGTATCCTCATTTTTAGGAAATAAGCAATGCAAAATAAACATATTTCACTGTGCAAAAGTCTCTCTATTCGTCTGTCTATTCGTGGATTTGATATTTGATGAAGAAATAATAATAAAAATTCATAAATGTAGTTTAGAAAACAATATATTAAGCATTCTTTATGTATCCTGGTGATTATGATTTTATGATTACATGTGTGCTAAAATGGGAGTTGCACAGTTAAAGAATTCATAATTAAAATTTAAGAAAATTAAAATTGAAAAAGCTTTCACAGGTTATCTGTTCAAAAACTTTCATAAATATGAATGCTGGGTGCAAAGGAAACTGAAGACAGCCAAAGAAAATAAATAAGTGATTGGCGATATTAAATGACGGACATAAAAATAACATATGGAGATGGTTTAAATAAGTCAAGCAATAGTAGTACAGCCTACATAATATTATAAAGTAACAGTGATAATTAAACATAATTACTAAAAAATAAAATAAAATTAAACTTCAATGAGAATTATTGACTAAAAAGTATTTAAACAGCTTACAGGTATCAAATTGTTTCTCTCCAAGCATGTAATTCAAAGAATTTTAATTTTGCAATTTGATTTGTGATATAATAGATTCAAAGTGTTATAAAAGATGTTGGTGTGTTCATAATCTCTGATTAAATTAATATGACAGGCAACCAACTTGTTTCCAAGGGAGGGTAATACATCTACAACGATTTTAGCAAGATTTGTTTATCTCTGTACTTCAGTTTCTGGTATAGTTATAAGACAAATTTTCTGCTGAATTGGAACAATTTTAGTACCTAATTTCCATACTGGAGTGTTATCTCCTGGCTTGTCAGACTGTGAACTATAATTCAAACAGTATAATATTAGATTCCTTCTAGTGATTTATGGATTTCCATGGCTTACATAAATAATCGTTTTTGAAATTCGTAATTCAGGCATTTATATCAACTCGCTTATAATACATATCTATTAGTGTATTACTTAAGATTCTGACCGAATAATTGGTAGAAAAAATAACTTAAAAAAAAATTTTTTTTTCAGTTTAGAAGCGAAATTCTTATGCATTATTTTTGAGAATAGACTTTGTCTTTTCTTTGCCAAAACTTCAGCATTTATATGCTTCAAACAAATTGCCTCAATTTGATATTAGAAGAAAATATGAAAAAATATTTTGCTTTGAAATTTTAATCAGAAATATTAATTAATTTTATTTTTAATTGTAAGAATTTTTAATTAGAAAAATTTATACTTATTGAGCTTGTCAATTAAAATTTGGGTACGACAATCTATATAAATAAAAATGAACATTTCTCGGCTTGTTTCTTATGAACTGTCGTACCGCACATCCGATTGCGATAAAACTTTGAATATTTATTACTTACAGTTGTGATATGGTTATACGCAGAGTAAAATTATCTGATGAATAATCTATGTAAATAAAAATGAATGTTTGGCTGTATGTCACTTATGCGCTTCCGTACCGCTCATCTGATTGCGATGAAACTTTTAATACTTATTTCTTGCATTTATTTGTTTCTGCTGAAGATGGAAAAACAACAAAAAAATATTGCCAACCCAAAAGTCTTGAACAATAAAGTTAAAAAATTTTATTAATATTCTTTACGCTTCTCCTTTATATATCCTTCAATTTCAATGAATGTATTCATTTCCGATATGAACATATTGTTTTATCTATCATTCCTAATTAAACAAGAGAGTTACTTTAAATTTCAAACTATATTTCCAAAATTATTTCTTCTGACGCAGCAACGAGCTGGTTATCTGCTAGTCTAAAATAAAAATTCCATTATTAAAGTAGAAATTAAAAATAAATAAATACTCTAAAAAAGAAAAATAGTAATTAATGTGGTGAAAAAATGAAGTAAATTTATGAAAAATTGTTAAGGAAAGTAATCGAATAATTATGATATAAAAAATAAAGGAAATAATATTTTTTCTTTGTATTTAACAGAAATATAAATTTTATGAAACCTTTGAAGAAAATAGACAAAGATAAAATTTCTCAAGGAAATTGGTACTAAGTATATATTTTACTTTATACGTAATTAAAAGCCAATCAAATTTGTTCTGAAAACATGGAAAAAAATCAGCAAAATAAAAAAAAAAATGATCTACTTTTTAGAATAAAAAAAATTAGAGTGATTTGTGTGTAATACGACAAGAAGCTGATAAAGACAGTTACCGAAATATTAACGAATTTGTATTTTGTATCCATCACTGTCGTGTACTGACAAACCTGTCACAATTCGTTGCATTTAAGGAATGATTAAAAATGAATAAATTACGCTAAAATGTAAAAATGGAGGAATTTTTTTAAAATACATTAATAAACTGCACCGTTTCTTTAAGTTGTACCATTTTCTGTTAAAAAAATTGTTATTGATTAGTTCCTCATGTACAATTTAGAACTTAAAAAGTTTTGATAAACATTCGAAATTGAAACACATTCCACAGAAATATTAAACAGAGCGTGAATTAGAAGCAAAAATTTATAATGAATTTTTGTTTTCTAACATTTTTTTAGAAACTAATAATTTAAAACACTTTTAAAGTCTTTACTTTATATGACTTTAACATCACGTTCAAAATAGAAGAATCATGCGAAATATTCATGAAATTGTATAGTGCATTTTTATAAATTTCAGTTAGAACTTGATTAAATATTTTAATAAGATTTTTCATGTATATTAATTATTGTAGTTTATTGTAATTATTATAATAAGTTTATTGGCATTCATTTAATTTTGTAAATTATCTGTATTTAACTGTGCTTTGTAATGTAGATGCATAATCTTTAAAATAGAAATTGATCGTCGAATGCATAACGAACGTCCAGCTGCTTTTCGAAAATATGTCAGTTCTTTGAATTTTTTTTTTGAAATTACATTTTAATTTTTTCCACTGGAAAATAATCTTTTCGAGATGTTGCTTTTCCTTGCTATTCAAAATTTCAACGCAGCTTCCTAGCTTTAAAACCCCTGCCTAGCTTAATGAAAATGAAGTTAAATTTGATATATATACTATGAAAAACATATGAAGTATGGAAAAGTGTCAGAAAAAAATTTCGATGCAACATATTGTACACAATGGTAAGATGCAGCTCTAATGGTGATTAATAAATATTTTCTCTGCAATTTTTACTGCACAACAGTTATCTCTGTGGCGACATTTTTTAAAATCATTTTTAACACTTGCGAAATTATACATAGTAAACTTTCCATACTTTCTTTGTAGTTATTGATTTCTGTATCATTCTTCAATGAAGTTTTTTCATTGTTTTTTCAAAAATATGTATCTGTCTACGACAGTTTGTATATGTCCTCGCATCCACGTCTTAGTTCACCGCCCAAGTTTGCTTGCTTCTTTTACAACTATTAAGTCACATCCAAAAATACTATACAACCTCTGATGGTATATTTTGAAATAATTTTCTTCCCTAAATATTATTTTCTTTAAAATAATATCTAAAGCTTCGGATATTTATTGTGAAGCATTACGATTATAAATGTTTCTAAATAAGATAAATTATAGTTGTGAACATCCTGTAAATCTGATTATATGTTGTAAGTAATTTTCTCTTATATTAAAATCATCCTCTGAAATAATTTTCATGAAAATTTGATTTTGAATCAAGGAAGATGTTTATTTTATAATTTTAAATTCACTAACTGTTTCCAGACAAATAAATATTTACTAGTGATTAGAAATTTGGTTTATTTCCCAAATATAAAAGTTGGACGTTACTAGTATACACTGAATTAAATAATAAATATCCATAGAGCTGATAGTTCCCTTTTTGTTTTTGAATTTGCAGTCGCCTGAGAATTTACAATGTATTCTTTATTTTTGTATTTTAATTTGTATTTATTAATTCGTTTTATAAAAAGAGCTGACAGGAAATGCTGTATTTTCTCACAAAACGGAATATAAGTTAAAGTGTTTAATTTAATCCACTGCATTTTAGATCACCCATTGTTAGGTTTTGTTTCTTAAAAACAGTCACTTGGAACAGTCTGTGTTTTTTCTGCTTACAACTAAGAAATTTCCATGCTTAACCACATATTAACTATTCCGATCCGCCAATAAGGCACGCGGAAAAATCTGAATGGCCAGACAAGACCGTTGTGACAGCATTGAAGAGAACTAAAATTGAGTCCTAAGGGTCATCACCGGTCACAATGAAAGTTACATCCCATTATCGATAGCGGGTAGCAGCTACCAAAACATTTACGTACTCCTTTCCGTTGTGTAGCAAGAACCAACCACCCTAATACCATACCTAAGCTTCTCATCCTCACATCTGAGAAAGCATCCAATGGGAGACTTTCCATGCTTAAAATAATAGCAAAATTGAGCACAATTATTACTAGTTTTTAAATAATATTATAACTTCATAAAACTTCAATACCTGGTTTAACAAATAATATTTATTGCAGCATCTTACAAAAATTTTCTTCTTTTCTTAATTATTTTCTATATAAATTATTTTTAATTTAACTAGAAAACATTATTTTAGTTATTTATTAAAAATATTTATATATTTATTTTCTTAGTTACGGAACAATAACGCTTTCTTGCTGCCCTTCAACAGATTTTTGTAAAATAAAAAATGACCTAATTTGAATTCTGGAAAATAGATATAGTTATTTCCTCGAAGTATTTAAGGTAGTCATTGGCGATATTTTCTAGTCGTCTTTCTCTATATTTTAACAATTGGCACTGCCTGTTTTATGTATTCCTTCTGTCGTCCTCTGTATATTCGAAAGGTTTGGACTAATGTGAAAGTAAAGATTGAAGCAAATTCTCAAAAATCTGAAATATTAAAAGAAATCATTTGGAGTGTTTTTAATAGACTTTCTCGTTTACTTCGACAGTCAGCACTTTCATTTTTGGTCCTTAATATAAATGCATATCGAGTTCGGGAAAGTATAGTAAGAATATTGGAAATCCTCGAAAGTCTGAAATATTAAAAGAAATCATTTGGAACATTCCCTCGCCGACTTTTTTCATATTCTTCCACAAACATTACTTTCGCAAGATTACCTATTTCCCTCTATATACCTAAATATATACAATATATCAGATTTGGAAAAGTGTAAAAAAGAATGTGGCATATCTTTGAAAAGTTTGAAATATTAAAAGAAAATATTTGAATCGTTGTTCCTTCAATGCGCATATTTCAACAGTCAGTACCGTCTTTTTCTCCTACTGATTTCCTCAATATATCTTAAATGTATTAAAAAGATGATCCATAAATTTATGAGAGTCTACTGACTTAAGTGCCCTTTCATTTCTTTGAGATATCAGTGTGTGGTCATACTATACAGCGTATTTTGTACTGTGTTGATAAACAAAATATATGTATTCCTTTGAGTGTATTGGGTACTATGTAAGGTTGGACAATACTTATTCAGCAGTCGACCGCAACAAATCTTGTCGATACTGCTACGTTCAGTGGTGGCGGGGTGGTCGGCTGTATGCAAGAAGTGTATTGGGTATTGAACGTATTCGTTTCGTCTGATTGGATCCGGGATTTACAAAAATATACAGTTTCGGCAAAGAGGTCGTATATATTTCATTTAACTATTTCTCACCTTATACTTTTAAATTATCGCATTCATAAGTATGGGAATCATACAGCGCAATAAATAAACCTATTTGACTGATTTAGTTCAAAATTTAAAGGAAACAAAATCCTGATGGGAAATTTATGTATAAAATTTCATCTATATATTGAAATTTTTACAGTTTTGAATTATCCTCAGATATATACAGATGGACAAATAGACTTCCCTTCAATAGATTTTGTCTTAAGTTTGAAAGATATAAACACATTTGGGTTAAGACTACAAATCGCATTTCATAATTCTATTCTAAGGCATTTTGGAGTCATATACAGTCTAACATGATTCCAAAAATGTGTGTGTAATCCTCATAAGTTCTACAATGTAGAGCCTCGAAGTCAGATGTCTTGATGATTTGGTCATTCTTTGTATATATTTTATATGAGAAAAAAGCAATTTTGTAAACTTCAAAATGATTTATTGTTGTATAAATAATCCGATTTAGAACAAACTTGAATTGTTTAAGTATTTTTATTTAGAAACATTTTGTTAAAATGATTCCGACTTTCAAAAAATAACAGAATGAGTTTTCTGTTCCCTGAACAATGAAAGAAGATTCTTTTTTCTTTGGTATTCAATTTTCAGGGAAATTCAATATATTGAGCAAATTGATTCGTTCCCTTTAAGAAATTGCCATTCTTTTTATTCTTATTTTTGATAATTTTCCATACATTATAGAGAGCAATTGAAATTTACATTTTTCATAACAGCAATACTTATAACGGTCTAATAACCTTGTTTTAAGTGTCACGTTTTTCAGTAATAAGCTTTTGGAAATTTTTTCCCAAAATAAGTTGAATAAATACATGGTTCGAATTCATATTTTTGATAATCATAATTACATTTTGTCTTCCTTATATTTGGTATCTCTAACATTTTTTTTCTTTGAGTTTGAATTTTTTAACAAAAATAATGCCGCTTGTGAAAATTTTTATAAGGAAAAAGCATATTTTATTTTTTTAAAAAAATCTAGATTTATTTTACTACGTATAAAAATACTCTGTGTCAAAATTTCATTATTAAAATAAGCATAAAAGATTTTTAAAAATTATTAATCAAATATATCAGCTTTAATTTTGTAATATACAATAGCCGAAATTTTTCGATTAACATTTTTGATTGTTTTATTTTCGAAATAATGATTTATTAAATATTATCTGAAAACTTTTTCTATGAATTTTGTATAAAGAAATACTTTTAATCCAAATTTGAGCAGGGAATAAGATATTTTGTCCGAATACTTCCCTTTCTCAAATTAATTTTACATAAAACCAGCATACATGAAGAATACAATTGCTGTATTAGAGTGTTTTTAAATAAAATTGATATTTGAGTTTTATTATTAAATAACCGTTATTCACAAAATATTAGACATTTGACAAGAATTATTAGTTTATTTAAGAATTATTAGTTTAGAATTATTAAAAATGATATTATTAGTTTGATAACATAAAATTTTCCTCCTGTTTTAATTCATAAAAGGATTAATTTTATTTTTCTGTTGATGTTTCAGGTATGTTTCCTATTTTGACTTTCGTTTTACCTTAAAATCTCAGAAAATGAGAATGTTCAAGGTAAGTGTGTTATGATGAAAAAATTATGATATGGAATATATTCAATTATTGTCACTTAATAATGTAAAGATGCTTTAGTTTGAGCATTTTAAAAAAAGAATTAAAATTACGTGTTTATTTTTCGTTGAAAAAAATTTATTCCTTTTCGAATCTATTATAAAATATAAAAGACTATAAAGTTAAAAAATGTAAATGCCTTTAATTATTTATCAAATAAGTAGCTATTTCTCCTGAATGTAGAGAGAATCCTCTTATTTTCAAAAAATAATGCATTATTGAAAATAATTTTAATTTAATAATATATTAAATTAATATTAGGGTGACCCGAACGTTTCCTTCTCATCTCGCTACGTATGACTTTATTAAGCCCTGCTTCTGCAAACAGACAGGCTTATCTATTGGCCGTCTGTCATCGGTTTCAAGCATACCAAAACTCTGCTAAATCCCAAGTCATTACAGCTACAAAGCCAAACCAAGTACAAAGTAAACCAAGTCTCCACCGCAAAAAAGTTATTTTGTGCCTTTGGTAGGAATGGAAAGGCGTAATTTTCTACGAGCTCCTTCCTCAAGGAAAAACAATAAATTCTACGAAATACTGTCATCGACTGGATCAATTGAAAGGTGCCATAACAAAAAAGACCAAAATTAATGAAAGTATGTGACATTGTTTTCATCATGACAACGCGGGACCGTATATTGCATTTGCCATAAAAGTGAAGCTCTTATAGTTTGATTGGGCGTTTTTGCCACATCCTGCATACATCTCCAGATTTCGCTCAATGTAATTTTTCTTCTTAAATTATTTATTTTTCATACAAAAAAATAAATGATATCTTAAACAGTAAATATTGTGTACTCCTTTCATATTAGAAATAGAAAATAAACTTACTAGACACTCTAATATATTATTAAATAAAATGAATAATATATTTTTTATTTAAAATAAACTTTGTAAACAGAATAATTTAAAAATTTTGTTTCTTTTAAGTACAGAAGACAGGTATGACTTTGTGACAGAGATTCGAAATCTCTGTCACAATTGTTAGAGTTTGAGAGCTCTTCTTTTACATTTTTATGAGACTGCTAAGAGTGTGGATATTGTTATTAGCATGTATAAATATTTCTTGCGTAATAAATTATAAAAAAGGGGAAGGACTCTTAGGTACGATTAATCAATTTCAAATGATCTCCAAAGTAAGGGGGAGAGGTCATTGACTACACATCCATAAAAACTAATTTTGATTCTCGCTTTCTTACTATGAAACTAATTATGCAATTATATTTTTACCTATATTAAAAAATATTGTTTTGGCTGCAAACTTGGCGAATATTTTGCAAGAGTGTCTGTAAATCTTTCATCCTAACTGTGATATCAACTAAGTAGAGAAATAGTGATAAGAATTCATAAGAGTATTTTTATTAACAAAGAGGACACATCCAGTCAAAGTGGTAGAATGGAATTTTTAAGAGGAAAATTGTGCATGACATCTGATATCTTTTGATGGCATTCTTCTGATTTGGAGGGTTTTTTGGATAAATCTAAATTACCTGCTCTAAAATTTATTTTTAGTCATAACTGCCCGTCTTAATATTATCATTATATTTCCCAACATTTATATTCTGATAGATATAGAAAATTTCATGAAATAAATCATATATTTATTTCTTATTTCGTTTGTTTTAACTTAAAACTTCAAATTGCTCAATTTTTCCCGGTGTTTATTATGTATTAAAATATAAAATTAAGAAATCACATATTCTCATAATCAACGAATGTAACTTTAATTCATACGTCATTCACAGAGCGTGAATTCATCTTTCTCTAGAGTCTTTTTACATTTTTAGTCAATTATTTCATAATGAAGTATGATATTTATAGAAAAATCATGCTTAATCCATGGGTAGGAAAAATAAATTTAGTCTGAAATAAAATTAAATAATATTTATTTCTAAATTTTGAAATTAAAAAGCCTAATTTCCAAGATTAGCACTGAATTAAAATTAAGTTTGAATTTAAAAGCATAATTTGTTAATGCTTTATATATATTTTTAATTAATAGTTTTTTGCAAATAAAAAACTGTTCTCGAAATTGACAGCTCGCTAATCTGTATTTTATTCTTATTTCCAATGAAAAATTATGTTTTCAAAGCTTTGCTGTTTCAAAATTTAATTGATATTTGAAACTATTTTTCCATAAAATACATTGTCTTGAAATAATACAATTATCTATATCTATACTTATAATAAAGCTCAATGTGTCTGTGTGTGTGTTGGCGCTCTACAGGCCAGACCATTGGACTTACAGCTACCAAATTTGGTACATGTATACCTTGGAGCCCTTTTCTCGAATTTTTAGAATTTGAATTAATTAAAAATTAAGCGAAAATTCGACGTTTTTCTGCTATAACTTACGAAAATATTATTGTACAAATCTGATTTTTGCATCAAGTTAAAGATTAAAAAAGTAGCTTTCTAATGGTCGTCTAAATTTCTATTTTGAACGAATTTTTAAAGTAATTTTTAATCCTTTAAACCTAACACCGGAAATGAAACAGAACTACACTGATTCATTCAGTAACTGATAACATCTGCAATTTGAAATAAGTGTATCAAGAACCGATCAACATAAAAAAAAGTTAATTCGGCAATTAATTATCAAAACAAAATAAAAAAACAGGCGTATTAGTTACGCATAAAATACTAAAAATTTGGACGTTTTTCTGCTATAAATTCCGAAAATATTATTGCACAAAGCTGATTTTTACATCAAATTAAAGGTAAAACAATCAATTTTCTAATGGTACCAGTTTTTTAACATTTAATTTAAAATTCTATTTTTAACGAATTTTTAAAGAAATTTTTTAACATATTTTTTCAATAATATATTTCACACAAAACAATAACATTTTAAAACAAACGATAAATAATGAACGAGCAAAGGGGAAAAAATAACTTTTATTAAACTGTTGCCATCATACTGACAGAAGCTCGAATTAAAAATAAATTAACTATGACTGCAAATTAAATCGAAAAAAAATGCAACTTCCAACAGGTGATTGGATGAAATTAGATAAATATGAAATGTTATGTTTTCTATAAAATAAATACTAGACAAAGGTTTCTATAATCGTTTGCTATATCTATATCATTATTTCAGTAAATAAGCATTTTGTTCATGGTAAACATGTTTAAATTTATACAGGATACGCATTCAAATTCGTGCCAAATGACTAATTTGTAAATCATTAGTAACAGGCGTGCATATTGTTATCTACTGTAAACATGGTCTAAATAACAATAATAATAATAATTACATTTTATGTAACTTGAGGCAAAAAATGCATTGATGAATAACTGTCAGATTTTTTCATACTTTGCTCTGTCTGTTATATTTAACAAAATATTTTTACTAATATATTAATAGAGAAATATATTAATTCACTCTTCTAAGCAATCATTAATATTGACTGATTTATATAAAAAGGAATATCATTTAGAGCTTTTAGATCTTTTCGCCCACCATCTTAAAAATATATACCATTTCAGGCCAATCAATATCTGGAATTACACCAAGGCTGATATCAAATGAATATGTGTTTGCGTATCTGAATGAATGTGTGTGTGTGTTAATGCTCTACACACCAGACCATATGATCTAAAGATGCATCACTTAGTATATATATATTTACTTTGGCCTTAATTAAAATTACTTTAATTAAAATTACACTAACATTCGGAATTTTTCTGCGGTAACTTCCAAAAATATTACAGTTTAAAACTTTAAAAAAAATCCTTTTAAAAATGACTTTTTTTTCATTGATATCAATATTTAAAGGTATAAATTCAGTTTCTATTTTTAATGAATTTTTTTAAAAAATATAATCATATTTACCAACTATTAATTTCTTACAAAATGAAAGTAGATTTTAACTTGCAAGAGCACGTTATAAATGTACCAGTGATTGCCGTCATTTTGACAAAAACTGAATAATTAAATTAACTTTTATTGCAAATTAAACCGAGAAAAGTTTGATGTTCAGCGCGTGTTTAAAAAGAAACGTAACGTTATGGAACAAATATTAAATGTGATATTTTCCACCTGATTTCATGACAACTTATTGTGAGTCAGTGAGTTTTATAGTAGTGCAATGAACAAAAAATATTAAGGCTTCTATAATAATACGAGTTACGTGAATTTCGAAGATTAAATATATCTGGTAGAGAAATTATAAAGAGAACAAGGTACATAAGTATTTAATTGAAAATTTTAGAACTCATTACTCTTGGCGAACCAGCTAATCGCCAAAGGCGACTAGTAATAAATAAGCGCTAGCTCGAATAGTACTTAACTCGTTTATAAAAGTTTAGAAGATATTCAAAAATTTTCAATGAAATTTTAAATTTTATCAACTTGCACATTTCTTGGGCAACTAAGTGATTGGGGATTTTAATAGAGATGGGAAAATAGTTTACAAGATACGGTTTAGAGGATTTTTTATTAAAAGTATAACTTTATATAATATATACTTTTATTATGGTATGATGGGTTTTTTTTATTAAAAATATAACTTTATTTATTTAGGATTTATCCTTCTTTGTTGATGACTTTTTGCCTCATTTCAGGGGGTGTCTTATTTTCATGTTCATAAAACTTTACATTTTTGCAAACAAAAAACAGAATTAAATCATTTTGCATCATGAACATCTTAAAAACAATTACTATTGAAAGAGTTCTCCGTGGAACGAAATAAATGGTAATCTGAAGGCCCAATGTTAGGGCTATATGGTAGATGTGATACATCCCAACATATTTCCAATACTTTTTGGAGAGTGATCAAATATTTTGGGGTTTATGGGGTTTTGTATTATCACAATGGAAAAACAGCTTTAATGTTTACCAACTCTAACCTCTTTTCTTAAACTTTATCACTCAGTTTGGTGAGTAGTTCAATGCGACGTTTGAATTAATAGTTTAGTTTCTTGGTAATAATTCAGAAAGCAAATTTCCTTTATAATCCCACCAAGCTGACAATGTAATCTTTTTTTTTTAATTTCAGCAGCTTTTGTTATCGTTAGGACTGGTTCATCTTGATTCATCATCTTTCCAGATTTACGTAGTTATAAATATAAATACGTTATTCACCACCGGTAATAAGTCGTCTTAGAAGTAGATAAAATTCCTTGAGTTTCAGAAGTGAATCGCAAATATTATTGCGCTGCATCAAATGAATTTTCTTAAGCTTATGAGGGATCCATAAATTGAGTTTCTTGACACAGTGGTGGACGCGACAATCGTAATCTCAGTGTAATTGTGTTATTAATCATCATTATAAAATTTTTTACAACAATGCGAGGTTTAGCAATGAACTATTAACTGATTAAAGAAGTCATTGGAAGTAACTTGCCAAAGAAACACTGAATGGAGCTTTTCCCTAAAACTCGAAACCGTTTTAATGAGAAAATCTGACCTTTATATTTCCCCCCCCCGACAGAAATCCAGACCTCTTTTTATTGTTATTCAACATGGAAAATGCTTGTTTGTTATATTAAAAACCTTTTATTTATGTTGAAATGATTAACCTTGCTGTTCTGTTCTTATTTACTTCACGTTTATAGCGTTCGGGTCAAAATGAGCTGACACAGAAAACTAATCTTTCTTGCAATAATCAGCAGTTACCATTTAAAAAATAATTTAAACAATAGCAATATAAGTTTAAAAATAGATCTACTGATATAAAGCAGCTATAAAAATATCAAAAATTATTTGAAATTGAAACTTAAAATATTAGAAAGCGTCTGTAAAAATAACAGGAAAGTATTAGAAATTGAAATTTACTTTTTATTTACAATTTGAACAATATTTTACATGGGTCTAGCAAATGCGATTCTTACAATTGCTGCATAACTTATTAATTTTGCTGCCATTGCATGATGGACAGAGTTTGCGATTTGTAAATTTGACACGTAACGAAGTATTCTCAGCAGATCCATATAATACGTTTTCTCTTTTTCTCTATATTTGTTTCATTATTTTTATTGAGTCCTCACTTCTTAATAGGTGTAGCTTTACTCAGTGTGTAGAAGTAAAGCCACATATTATATTGATCTCCGTATTACAATTGCATTGTACGCAGAAATATCAAGTATGTTTCAGAATATTATCATGGGCCAGTAATTAGTTATTCTTTCACAAAAGTATGTATTTAAAATTTGATTTTTTCTAATGATGTAATGCATAGTCATTTTAGAAGAAACTTCCTAAGTTGTAAGATGCAAAAAAATTATCACATGTAATATTGCGCAGCGAATATTCATAAGTAAGACCAAACATTATTCGCATTCCCTGATTTTTCTGTCGTTTTGACCCTAGTTCTTTTCGAGAGCAAATTTGTGTTTTCAGCTCATTTGTGTTTTACTGACGCATAAAGTTCACAGTATATATTACTTGGTATATCTAATACTATAATACGAGGAATGGTTGCCAAGTCAAAAATCGCCCCAGAATTAATAAACTCTGGTAAACTTGGGGGTCTGGGGTTTTTGGCCACGAGGAATCGATTGGCGCCAGTTTTGAAGCGCTACGGTCGAGCAGTTTGGAGTTACAGATAGGATATTTTCAAACTTTATTAGTTCGCCATAATGGCTACTTAAATTTTTAAGCGGTAACGTGCTGCCATCTATAGCCAATATGGCGAACTAATAAAGTTTTATGTTTATGCTGTTATAGGTTTATAATATGTTTCTTATGTATGTATATATGTTTGGTTTTCCTAAATAAATTTGTCAAAAATATTGAACTTCAACACACTTCAATCTTTACCTTTACTTTACCTTTGTATAGAATAGTTCCCTTTCCAAACTCTAACTTTGTTTAGAATAGTTTACAATGGTGCACTTTAACCGGTTATCTTTTCACCAATGGTTTCACAAATTTTTTTATGGCATGTCTTGTTTTGATAAATCACAATTGAAAATTTAAATCTTCGAGTTAGCTTCGATACCTGTTTTCTCCGAACGGAGCTCGGTCACCCGCTGGTACTGTTAAAACAGACATCTGGCACGAAATAATTACTCATCCACGTTAATATTTTCATTTGTCTGTAGTAATATTTTTAATAGGATTATATGATTTTGGTAAAATGTTTATCAACTTTTCTCAGATATCTCGCACTGCAGATAATTTATCAATTTTCTTCTTTCTTGACAAGTGGATTTATTTGAAAAACAGAAAAATTTCGATACGCAGCAAAATGTTTCGATGGAGATTGTCATATATTTCTTTATCCCATTATTTATTTCTGCCATATTCTTTGTTAATTCGTCATATGATTTATAAACACCAACTAAAAACAATAATCCAATATATGCTTGAAGCATTTTACTTTCAATATTTTTCCATAAACCTTTTCTCCTTCAGAATTAGTCATATTTATAATTTCGTTTTCAATTGTAGAATTGAATACTAACTTAAATGCACTTTTTACGTTTGATATTCTTGACGTTGCATATCTTATGACCCCTGGAATAGTTTTTATGATATTAGCAGCAGTTGATTGAGAAGAATGTGGTAGCAGATCCAACTTCCACTTTATGTCACGATTCTTAGACTGAATTCGCTCTTTATAGTTAATTTGTTGAACATCGATATCAAAAATGTTGTAAGAACTTTCACTCTCAATTTAATCGCTTGTATGATTTCATACTCCAATATTTCATTACTATTAGATGCATATATTTGTTTAGCTATATAAGCGTGACACAAATTTCTGATTCGCCATTTTTTCTTCACATTCGCAGGCGCGACTCTTATTGTATATCAAACAGTTAAATAAGCAGAAAAAAAGAAACTTTGCAATAAGAGCAAAGAGATTGGCCCCTACCAATCGCATCAATTTTGGATTTTGCAGATTATATTGTGTCATATGACAGACAAAACACATATGCCAACGAAATAGGTTTTGAAAACGGATAAATTAGAGAAACTATTGAGAAAATAGTTTCTCTATAAATTAGAGAAACTTATTCTTTTCTATTGAAGTTGGGTAAAATGAAAGAGAGTATGTATGAGTAAAAATAAAAGTTTTTTTTTGCATTGAGTCGTATTGACCCGAAAAATACATTAGATATAAATTGAAAAATATTCTTTCGAAATATGAATATACCTAAATTCATCTAAAAGTACATATTTATATTATTTACCAAAGATATCAAGAAGGTTCAAGAAAATATCCCTGTACTATATATACATGTATATTACGAATGCATAAATTTTATTTCGGCCTATATAGACCCAAACAGAATAGCTAGATTAAATATAAAATAATTAGCATAAACGTCATATTTTATTTGTGACTCGTCACCTAGGTGATCAGGTGGTTTCTCCAGAAATATTGAATATATTTGATTTTCGATTTAATATTAGGTTGGTGCGTATGAAATGTCGGATTCTTAAGTGATTGTATAAAACTGCATATCTTTCTTCAAAAGCTGTTTATTCAATCAAAGTATGCTCCATTCGCTTCAATACACTTCTCCCAACGAGATTTTAAAGCGTAGATGCCTATCTTAAAAAAATTTTGGTCTTTAGAATTAATAAACTCTGATATCGAGTTTTTTAGACTGTCTTCATTTTCACAGTGTTTGCCCCTTAAAAACAGCTCTAAATGCTTGAAAAAATGAAAATCGGTCGGCGAGAGATCCGGTGAATATGGTGGATGCTGCAAAACTTCATATTCCAGTTCGTTCCAGCTTATTTCGCTCTGTCAGTGCGTGCGGTAC
Organism: Argiope trifasciata; assembly: GCA_026543055.1. Taxonomy (NCBI): domain Eukaryota; kingdom Metazoa; phylum Arthropoda; class Arachnida; order Araneae; family Araneidae; genus Argiope; species Argiope trifasciata. The sequence goes on from JAPMOQ010034576.1 coordinate 1,531,591, forward strand.
CCACTTGTCCGTCTTCTTAACCTTGCCAATCTCAGAAAGGTGTCTCAATATCGTTGTATGGTCAACTTTCATCCTGATAGCAAGTTCCCTCGTGGATACGGCTGGATCCGCTTCCACTAGAGCCTTCAGGTCATCATTCTTCACAGACGTTTTGGGTCTTCCGCGCGGCTCATTTTGCAGTGAAAAATCGCCAGTCCGAAATTTTTCGAACCAACGCTGCACTTTCCGATCGTTAACCGTATTCTCCCCAAACGCTTGGTTTATGTTGCGTGCAGCTTTTGCAGCACTATTACCAAGTTTGTACTCATATAAGAAAATGACGCGAATGTCGGCAGAATTCATATCGGCAATAAACTCAAAAGAAATAACAAAAGGGAAGACCTTCGAGAAAACCTATTTTGCTGAAATGAGTCTCTGGCAATGGACAATACGACTATGAATGAGGTTATGCCAAAGACAAAAGTATAACGAAAACAGGGAGACAAACGTCCGCATGTAAAGAGAATTCGACATTTCATACGCACCAACCTAATAACAACCTTCGAACACTTTCAATCAATCACTATAATTTCACGAGAAGAATGCAATTCAAATTTTTTCCAGGAAATATCTGAATATAAACTTTGAATAAAAATTTAATATTTTGCCTTTTTCGCTGTAAGAATATTTCTGTGAAGGAAAATGCCGTGCTATATTTTCAACACTATAAACGAAGAAGTAATATTAATTGAAATATCCAAATATTCCAAGTAATTTGTGACATTTTCCGATGCAGTGAATTGCAAAGGAAATACTATTTTTTTTTTATGATGGGGATAAAATAAAATCTTTGAAAATACTGAAACGCATGGGATTCTCGGATGAACTGTAGGTATTTCTGGTTGAAATTACATCGAAAGAAAAACTATTGGCCGGCAGAGAAACATTTCTTATATTTGAATAGATTGAAAACATACCGAATATTGGAAAATGACTCAATATTACAAGCTTGGAACATTAAAAATAGTCTGACAAGAAATATACACTAAATTTGACCCTGAAAAACTATTGCTAATCTAAAAAAATGCAATCCTTTTTTTTTCCAAATTCAATGATGTTTAGACAAGAAATATTCTAACACAGGGTATGATTATGGAAGATTGAAATTACGAACTCTATGAAAATGTCAAAAGAACACTAAATCAGCCACAGCATCCAAAATCATTTACTTTCAATGATTTGCTGCATCTATTAGATTTCTCTTGAAATAAAAGGAACATAGCAATTCCTGAATGGATAATGTTTTTAAAAAGATACCAGTTTCGATTGTTTGGAATAGATAATTGAATGGCATTTAATAAAATCAGAGAAAATTCCCGGAATGGGAGTTACGGGAATTCCCGGAATTCCCGGTAACTTGACATAAATATGAGATAAACCTTATTTTGAATTGCTTCATATATTGATATCTTAAAACCTAGTTTAGAGATACAGATTTATTTATCATAATCCTATTTATCTCCTTTATATCTTGTAATAAAAGTGCAACAAGATGCATTCCTGTTACATCTGTTTCACTCATCTATTAAATGCTGAATAATTCACATCATACCACAATAAATCGCACCGCTCGCAATGGCTGGGCATCCCCGTAAGACACAATAGATATTGCTTTCTCTTCTTCTTACTGTTGGCATAAATATACAAATAAAAGTATACCAGTAAGTTATGAAAAAATTTACATTACAGGTTTCCCGTCAATAGACTTGACATAATATGGCCTGTAAGAAAATGTAGCGAAAGAATAAAAAGTTTGAAAGCAAAATTCTTCATTTCTAGAATTTCTTCATATAATCCAAATTTATAGAAACACCAGTTGGTGTGATCCCTTGGTCTCTCTGAAATTTCATCTCATGTATATATATATATATATATATATATATATATATATATATATATTCGTATAATTATATTCAATATTTTAGATAGCATTTTTGCGTAACAAATTATTTTATCTGCTTAGCGTTTTCTTTTTGTAATTATTCAGTTCACCAGTATTCAAATAACCAGACAAACTTGCTGTGAATGGATTTCTTTCAAAATTTGATAACTATCCACAAATTTCATGGAAGAATTATATAATTTTTATCTGTCTAGCTCAAAGCGTTTTTCAGGTACATTTGCAAGAATATGCACAATTTCAGAAATGCGGTCATCGGGTGCACAGACGGCTGCAACATGAAGCTTTTCCAAAATTTCGAGTACTAATTTTTTGGCAATTTCAATATTTCCTTTATACCTGATAATTGAGAAAAAAATTCAATTAAACATAAAAATAAAAAATAAACGTTATTCCTTTAGCCCTCTTAATAACAACTAACAAAATGGAAAAAAACGAAATGGATTTTATCGTCAGTTGCAGAGATAAAGATTATACTAAATTGTGACTTTTGGGGCCTTTGAAGGGGGATGGGAGGAATTTTTTATAGATTTTCATAAAAAAAATTTGCTAGTAGTAGCCTATTAATGGAATGAAATTCCACTTTTCATTAATTTTTTCCTATCAAAATTTTATTGACTGAACCATAAACGTAGTTCTTTCTTTACTTCGATATGGTTTCCAATTTATTTATTTAAAATAAAGTAAACTAATGTTTAACTTTATCCATTGGCCTAATTGGATAAATTCTCGTTTCACATGAAAGTTCTTGACATCTAAATTTTTTTTTATCAAGGGGAGACTAATCGCCTTTCTCTATCTTCCTTTTCGAAACAAATCAAAAAACATCACATATTGCCTGTGCTTCTCTATGAGGAAATCCTTCAACAGAATCATCAGCCACAATATCTGAACAAATTTCGAACATTTTTACTTCATATGAAAGCTCATGATCTAAATACGTCGTGAAAATTATAAACTGTTCACAGTCCATTTTCAAAAAAAAAAAAAAAGTGTCACGTTTTTATTGTACATTTTTTCTGGAAAACTACCGAAATCGCCAGTTGCAATCATTGAACCAAATTCGAACAGTTTTCTTTCACTTGAAAGTTCATGATTCTTCAATACATCATCAATGGTCGTCTATTAAATTTCTGTCCATTTCGATAAATGTTGGAAAACTAACATAACCTCAGACTCACATCTAGAACGATTTTTCTCTCTATAACTAGATAAATATATGTCTATTTGAATCTGTGTAATAGGACTCTCTACAACCTAGAATGTTTGGCTTATAATTACTACATTTGGCATATACATGGCCCGGAGCATGGAGAAGTATACGTTTGATCTATTATGTTTTACATTTGAATAAGAATTTTAATTTAAAAAAAATTTGAATATTAGAGGTTTTTTCGAAATTAACGCATTAAAGGCGGGAGTCGTGATACTACGATTTAACTCGCGTTACTTAGCATACTTTCGCTATGATCCCCCGCCTTTAATGTGTTAATTCAATTTCTTAAAATAATGTTTATACTATTCCAATTTTTTTTTTAAAAAAAAGATACCTTTTTAATTACGCCAGTTTAATACACGAGAAAACTGTTTTAAATTTTGGGATGTTTCTAAAAAAATACCAATTTTTTAAAATTGCAATATTGTTGTGAAATTAAAATCGCTTTCATTAGTGTATCAAATATCTAATTTTGTGATTTTTCTTCCGATGTTGAAAACTAAGAAAGAAAGATTCCCTTTAATATCTGCGTAATTTACAAAAAAAGAATAACACATTGAGATAATATTATAAAAAAATTAGATAAACCTAGCTGTTACGATTTTAATTGTTCTATGATAACAAAGGATCGGTTTCTATTAAATGAGTTCATGTATATCATGAGAAGAGCATATGTAAGATGATTTCGTCGATTAACAACATTTCCCTTTATGACAGTTTGGTGGAATTATGGATATGAAGTTAGATCTAAACAATTAAAAATAAATTTAACCAATATCCCTGAAGAATCAACTTATCAGAAAATGTGATGTTTGGAATCAAAATTGTTTAAATTCTAAGATTAATAAGTTTATTTAGATACTGTGACTTACAAACTTTATTAAGATTTTTCTATACCAGAATATTTATAGTAGTACAGAGTAATTCTCTGTAAATCATCATCATCATATTTGGCTTGACAGCGCAGGGTGGGGCCAGTGCCTTCCTCTGAATTCAGTTTCACCGCATTCTATTTTTGACACTTGTATTCCAATTTCTCTTCTGGATAGCCAGTAATTCTGTCTCCATTGAATCTATCCATCTAACTTTGGGTATACCCCTTTCGATATTAGTCTAATTAGGGTTTTTTATAGTAAAAATTTTGTATTTCTAGATAGTAATAAAGATTTAAAAAATCGTTTTAGTCCGTAAAAGGCTTTATTTGCATTAATTCAACTCTCTTGACCTAGTTATTGTCATCAATAACTGTAGAAACAAGATAAGAAAAACTTTGGACAACCTGAAATTTGTGAGAACCAATTTATAGATGGGATTCATGGGAGGTTCTATTATTTATTACAGACTTATATTTGATCTTTCCAACTTTATGATAAGTCCCATGCTAAATTCTTTACAAATATCTTCCAGAAATGGATGAGTAGTATTGATTTGATTGAAAACCACATGACCTTCAAACGTTGATTCGAGGCATATATTTCATTAATTGAGTTTACTTTAGTTATATTAAAGTCCCTTTGTATAGCAACATTAGAACTATTTTGGGACGGATCTCATCATTTTGAACCATGGTGAGATGACGAGGACATCACCTGAACTGGCACTCCCTCTCCACGCCGCACTATACCAACGGGAGGACGTTGGCCTGACCGATTTAAGAGCAAGGGATCCCTCACACGACGGTTCATCGGTGGGATCGAGTCTCGCACCTGGAACCCTCCGGTTCCGAAGCCGAGACCTTACCATAGTATATAAAAATAAAGTTTCATAGAATATAAGAATGAAGAAAATAGGTAGAATATTTATGACTGGCAATTTAAATATGAATGGCGTTCTCAAAAAGCGGAACCACGTTTATTTTCTTAATTTCTGCATTCTGATATATACTTTCAATTGCAAAATGTTATCAAATGAGGTACTTAAATTAGTCTAATTGCTTTGGCTTCAGCAGAAGACGAAAATGAAAGGATTAAGAAACATTCCCCATGATGGAAATTGTAGATGGGAATAAAAACTAATGTTTTTACTCTCATTTATTTGGATATGAAGTTTCATAACTTCTAGTAGTAACACTTTATAAAATATTAAGAGAAAAATTTATTGATTTGGGCCATTACTCTCAACATTTAACTGGCTTTCGAACAACATTTCCGTAGCAATTAGCTGGAATAATATACAGATTACGAAATATTATCAATAAGTCAGAATAGGAAAATTAAAAACTCATTTATTTCATTTCATAAAATTTCGGAAAATAATGGGATGATATATTCATTTAAATGCTTAGAAAATTGTTCAAAATTAACATTTAAATTGCTTAGAAAATTGTTCAAAATTAACATTTAAATTGCTTAAAAAATAGTTCAAAATTAAAATTTAAATTGCTTAAGTATAATTATATTCATTTACAAGGTAGCAGCATATGCTATTTAGCTCCTTACTTGTGGTTTCAAGATAGGATTTCTGAATTCGTCCTCAAAGATTCAGAGAGCCAATTCATCCATTAATTCTGAAATAATAAAAATTAAAACTAACTGAATGCATTGGTCATCATTCAGCATATTGTTGCCTGCAACAAAAGAAATTAAACAAAGTATGTTTACAAATAGTTCCTCCTACAATAATAGAAAAATGCGTAATTGTTGATGAACCTCTTGGCGACACATAAGATTCTAAAAGGTTAAATTTTCTATAATTTTCTAATAAAAGGTTACAATTCTAAAAGAAAGAAGGATTTAATTTTACCTAAGGTAAAGCCTGAAAAAATTCACATTCTATAGATCGTGTAATTGCTTAAGTAACTTCTATATTAGTCCATAGACTCCATCACTATTGTATGAATTCCATTTATTACACTGAAATATTCTCCAGAATTTCGGACTGAGAT
>JAPMOQ010034576.1:1537639-1552922 GCA_026543055.1 Argiope trifasciata
CGATATACCTTCCTCCATGAATACCGGATATTCAGAAAATGACATTCATAGTCTTCTGTAACCAGCCCAGTATTACGATTAATTCAAGTATAAATTGTTAGAATATCCAAAAGTTCCTTCTTACTAATATTTACCATTGTTTTGAAAAGTGCACAAGGTCAAGCAATAGATTTTATGTTCTTGCTCGGCACTCCAGTATTTGTGTGAGATGTTTTAGATATTCAATGTCTCAAATTTATCTTCTTTTCTAGTCTTCTCAAATTTGAAACTGACGACCACTAAAGGTGATCATATTTATCAGGAATTAACAAATTTCGTTGAAGTAATGACAATTGATGTTGTACATGAATAGTTACAAATATTTAGATATAACGGTTTTTCTGGACAAACTCACATTTCCGAAGTAAATATTTTAATATAAATTAGACATTAGTTCCTTTAAATTAAAAAATATATATATTTCCAAATTTTATAGGAAAAAGGCTTGAAACTTTGTGTAATCCTATACGAATGTAAAAAAAAAATTACGCATATAATTTTTCGCTGTCAACGGCTTTATAAAAATTAAATTATTTTAATTTTTTACTGCCAAAGTATTTTCATGCTATTATCCATCTTAATCAATGAAGTTTTGCTTCGAGATAATATTTAGGGGATAAAAACTTGTTACACTTTTTTAACACTCTATATAAATGACATGTGAACAACTAATCAATAAAGTTGGTTATTTATTCATTAAATTATAGAACTCAAAATTTAATTTTTTGATTTTGAAATTCTCATTCTTGCTTTTTTTGATAGTATCTTCTAAACATTTAGTTGCAAAAAATTTTACACAATCTAACTTTTTAATAATTATATTCCCAACGTTATTTATTAATTGTTATAAAACTTTCCCCTCCTGAAAATTCCAGAATTTTTTAAGAGATTTTTTCCCGCTATTTCGATAATCTTTTCCCGATCGAAATAAAATCTTAATTATTTTTAATTTTTAAATTAAATACTAAATTGCATGCTTTTTTGCCATTGTTGAAAGTTAAATAAAAGAAAATTTATATTTAACGTCAGCGTAGTTTTCAACACCTGCGTGCCTCTCTCCATAAACACCACAACAGTTTTCTGATGCTTAATTATTTTAAGTGCTTACTTAGCGCTTCACTGATAATTCGTCAATCTCCACATTTTTTCTTCGTTCTTTGTGTGAAATATTGGATTTTTTCCCCGCCACGAAATATAATTTTATTTCAAAAATTTATATTCATGTCTTTGCAATACTTGTTGTCTTTGTCAAATAGCAGAAGCTTTTACTAATTTCAGTGGTATCATATCACATCACTTAACTGATATTCATTAAGATTCCTTTTTTTGTGCCTCAATGATAGAGATATTTCGGGTATGAGAATAAAAAATAAGCATGTAAATAAACAGATTTCAGATTTCCTCATGTGGACATAAATGATAGTGTTGATCTCTAGACCTGTCATCGGTAACGCCTCATACTTTGATGTAAGAGGTCGGGGTGTTTTACGGCACATTATGGGGATTGTTTTATGGTAATCAAAGAGTTGATGTAAGTTGTAACTGCTCAGTCTTTTGAAGTCAATGTGGGGGCTGAAATACTTTATTATGGTTATAGTACACACGCTACCACACTAGGGATACTACCCAGAAACGGAAATGAGTAAATTTTCTATTCATTGCTTGGTTCTCGTTTTCCTAAGAAGCAAAGGAATGCTGTTCGATAGACTTACTTCAACTTCAAAGATGATACAAACTTTCCTGCAGGAAGAATTGGCCAATAATGATGATTGCGATCTAACTACAATTAGCGCTTACATACCTTTGCGATGACTATCATTCACATTTCAGCGAATGCTTAGTAAAAATGGCAATGTTATTAGTAAAAATGACTTCAAAATGGCTATGTGATTGATTTATTTGCTTCTGGTTCTTTACCTAAAATCAGCGCAGAATAAGATTTATTGATCTTAGGAATAACTTTTTTTATTTTATAAGCATTTAGAAAATATATTCAACATTTAAATGCAGTTAACTCTGATAAAAATGATTTATATATCGAAAAAAAAAATCAAATTTTTTCCAAAAATTCATAGTAATAGCCGGTATATATTTATTGCAATATTATAGATTGAATAGGAATCAAATCATATAAATTTACATTTTGGCCTGTATCTGAGTTGGGGTTCTCATACAATACAGAAAAAAAAGCTCAATTGTTCTTAACGATGAATTTTGAAGTAATTAAATCCGATTCGTTTTGAATTTTGTTAATTTTTTAATAATCTCCCACGTCAGTTTTTGCGGAGATCAGTGCAGCTTCTGCCGGGGTATCTTTTTTTTTTACAGAATGTCCCTCAAAGTGTGCATCTTCAAATAATTACAGATTCTGTTAAAACGCGTCAGAACGACTATTTTAATGTCTTCGAATATAGCATCATTGTCTAATTAATGTGCAAAGCTTGAGTTATGAAAATTTCAAGGAATGAGATGAAAAAAGAAAAGGGAAAAAAAAGAAGTGAAAATCAATGTTTATTGAGAACTTTCTACACAACACCGTTACATGAAGTAGTTTGGAATCAAAATTCAAAATTAATTGTTTTCAGTAAAACGTGTTCTAATTTCCTTGATCTCGGTTTCAATTGCTGCTCTCAAGTTGTCTAATGTTGAGGGCTATGTGAAATACACTACGTCTTTCAAACATCTCCATAAAAAAAGTAGCCTTGGTTAAGATTCGGGGACTAAGGTGGCCACTGTATAACATTTTCTGCTTTCTTAATTGAATTCAGCTCAATCAGTCTACGGTGAAAACGCTCCGCTAAGAGATAAAAGTTTCAATGAATGCGATGAGTTAATACAAGCACCATCTTATATAAACCAATAATCGTTTATCTTTCGTAGGTACATTTGATTGTCGTGCCGCCGTTTATGTTGAGGGGATTACAGTCATCTAAGTTTCCCATATTGAGCAATCGTCGTATACATTATAATTTGGAATTGAAACTGTTGGATTTGTAATTAACGTTCTTCGTGTAATTAGACTGACACTACATTAGAGACCCCACATGTTATATATCAAAATACTTGTCTTGACCTGTTTTCTCCAAATCGGTAACTATTAGACACTGAATACCTTGTGGGTCATCCTGTATTTAAAGGCTGTGAAAGAAAAAAAATAGCAAGAAAGGAATTCAGATGAATCAGATCATTTTTCATGTTCTCTGGACCGTTGTATATTGTTGGTAAACTGATCTTTAAATAAATTATGTTAACATATTACCTCATTTATTTTTCATTCCCTTAAAAATAGGTTTCATAATATCGGTCGATATGAGTCATGAATTTAAGACAGTTTTTTGCATCCACATCCTCATGATCCATCATAGAAACGCAAATTCTCATACAAGTCAGACTTGCAAACAAATTATTTATTTTTATTAGAATGCTTTTCCAACTGTTCTTTAAAGGATTCACTTGCACGTGAAATTCTGGGGCTTTTCATTTTTGATAAAATTTAACCGCACAATGTATTGCTAACGGTAAAATACTGGTATCAAATCTAACGATGCATTTGTTTATGTTTGGGAAGTGATCTCATGTATCCATTGCAATGAAGGTTGCCAAATTATGTGTTTAATAAAATATTACTGAATGATGCATTTGCGTTGAGCTGCAAATGGTAAATAATTATTTGGATTATATTTCTGGAAAAAAAGATTTTTTATATCATAATACAGCGAGGAAAATTGGAATTGAGCAAAATACTGCTAACTATTAATGTCAACACGATTCAATTTGTTCAACTATATATTGTTGTGAATTTGTGATGTTGTTCCACCGCCGCGTGGCGAATTTCTTAAAAGATATAATAATAATTGCTGAATGAATGCCAACAATTCCCTTTCATGGCAACGAACTTGACGACTATTTGGAGATTCGAAAAATCTAGCTACTTTGACGACAAACTGAACAATCCTGAATATTAGACATTCAAGGTGATATTTCCATTAGGTTTCAAGTTCCGGTTTCTGTTTTCGAAACCATTTTCAGTTTTCTGTTTAGAAAAAACTATCGCTGGATCAATAAAAATAGAGGAACGCGCTCTAAAGACAGTAATGGTTCTCGAATCATATGAGAGTGATTAAATGAAGTTTCTCTTCGGAATACTCTTAGAGCATTTTACGTTATGGTTATATCATAAAGATTTCCTGCATATGTGCCTTTAGAAAGTGCTCTTCTAGTATCCTACATTGAATGTTCGACTTGGACATTGTTAGGCTATATGAAACCCATTTGCTTAGTGGATTTTCATTGGTATCGGATTTCGATCCTTGCACCCTCTGGTTCTAAAAGAGTGGTCTTACCTCAGCCTCTTTTTGGTCGGGAATACATGAAATGAAATTAAAATCGCAAGCCAAAACATTAAGTGAAGATTTGCTTTGTTTTTCCTTTACTGTCAAACGTATCTGCATTCAGAATTTTTATTTTATTGTATACATAATAATAAATCGGATTATAATCGCAATGGTTTAAAAATTTCAATCTCGAGCTTTGGATGAACCTCCATATTTGAAATCACTTGTAATCTAAAAGACATTTTTATAATTTCATCTCTCAATTGTGAGTGAATTTATCTCTCAATAAAAAACTTTCTCAGATAGATGAATGAAATTTAGAATGACCTTAACGCCAAAGTTGCAGATTTCTAACAAATGCCATACGAAATTCGTTTAGAGGAAGTCTATTAGTCAGGATTTTCAAATATAAATTAACGCAATCATCACAAAATGAAGATAGAAATTAAGAAAAAAATCAGTACATATATTTAATAGTTAAAGAGTTGATAGGTATCAAATTTTGAACCCAATTCGGTGAAGTGTTCACAGTCTGTCGGTCTATACATTCCCAATCATGTAAACGCAATCGCTTAAATATATGAAACTTGGTATGTGATATATTTAGTATCTTTAATTTTTGTTCCGTGTAAATGTTAGGTGGAAAGGAGCATCAAAAATACTCATTTATTATTTTGGTGTGCATATTGTCCACATTTCAACGATTAATCGCCAAAAACATATTTTAAAAAATCATACTCTAATAAGACCTACGATAACTATTGCATATAATTTTTCGTGCAGTTAATAATATGAAGAAACAATTATTACAAAGTATGCAAGAAAGTTTTGGGAAGATCATTCCCTCCGATTTGACTGTTGGTCCTCTTACTTTTCCCAAAAAATCTCTTTAAATTCTTTCATTTCACCTGACTGATAGTCAGTTATTTTTTATTAAGTGAATATCTTCTTCAGAATGTCTTCTATTTCCCGTATAAAATAGCATTTTCCTTTCTCAAAAGATTGCAATCAACCTTTTAAAAGTGGTGGCAATATTGTCTTTATATTGTAAATCAAAAGTTAAAATTATATTATTTATTAAAATTTCGAAATTGTTCATTTGAAAAGATTAAATAGCAACAAAATAAAATAAAAAATTGTTATTTCTTATAATATTTATAAAATTTTCACATGTTATGTTGTCTTTTTTTTGGTATAGAACTTTTTTTATATAACCTTGACAATATATCTATTGTTTTTGTAAAAAAAAGTATCAAAGACCTCGTGTACTTGTTTAATATGCATAAACTGATAGGATAAAAATCACAACACCAAGAAAAAATTATTGTACAGTAATGAAATTTTAGGAATACATTTGTCTAGGTAACATATTTAATTGATTAAAGTTTTAAGATCACAGGTAGAGCCATTGGCGAGAAGAGCCATTTCAAATGTGAAATGTTGGTGCATTAGTGACCGGTGTAACCTCCAGAATTTTGAATGCAAGCATGCAAACGTGCATGCATTGTGTCGTACAGGTGTTGGATATCAGTTTGTGGGATTGAGTTCCATGCCTGTTGCACTTGGGCGGTCAATGCAGGGACGGTTAATGCTGGTTGTGGATGACGCTGGAGTTGTCGTCCAATGATGTCCCATACGTGCTGGATTGGAGAAAGATCTGGTGATCTAAATGGCCAAGGCAACATGTTGACACTCTGTAGAGCATGTTGGGTTACAACAGCGGTATGAGGGCGAGCGTTATCCTGTTGGGAAAAAACCCTTGAATGCTGTTCATGAATGGCAGCACAACAGGTTGTATCACTAGACTGGTTGTATCACTAGACTCACTGTCCTTCAAGTAATCGATTTGTAACAGTTCGTTGTGTCACTGTGGTGCCAACTGCAGCTCGAATTTCAGCTGCAGACGCAGTTCGATTAGCCACAACCATACGCCGAATACGACGGTCTTCCCTCTCAGCAGTACCACGTGGCCGCCCGGAACCTGGTCTTCTTGAGGCAGTACCTTCCCTTGACCACTGCCGCCAATACTCATGAATATAAATACCTGCCAAGTCTTTCAGCAATATCGCGGAAAGAAAACCCACCTTCTCGTAGCCTTAAAACACGACCTCGTTCAAACTCAGTGAGCTGTTGATAATGACTTCTTCGTCTTCTCAGAGGCATCCTTGATTAACATTAACCCACTACGTCAAATCTCAACTGTAAATAACGATCACGAGCCTTACAGCGCTTATTTAAAGCAAACCTCATTTGCATGTTCATAGTGTCGCTACAACGCCACACTCACGCGCGTAGCTCGAAATTTGAATCGACGTCATCTTTCAGATGTATAAACACGCCTATCAAATTTCGTTTAGCTAGCACAGCTCCTTCCTTTTCCATCAGTGTATATTTAAGCATTAAACTGATTTAATGTTTAATAGAAAGAAATTCTGAAGAATTCATTTTGTTAAATCTCATGTTTCCTTTAAATTCCAGAATGAAAATTTTGCCTGAAGCAGAATATAATTTCTTCAATTATGAAATATAATAAAATAACTGAAAAAAGGGGGAAGGCTTCTATACTAAAAATACATTCTTAAAATTAAACAGAAACGAAAATTACTTTATTCTCCAATTTATAATCATGATATAAAGTAATAACTGCTACGATCTCGTGAATGAAGTATAGAGAAAGTTTTGCATTCATTAAAGGATTCAAACTTAAAATTCCGCGTTAATTCTTCCTTCAGTTTGAAAACACTCATTTTATTAAAATGTCCGTCAGTCCAGCTGTTTGAATATAATTTAACATGATAACTACAACACAAAGAGAGCTGGATAGATAAAATTCAGTACACAAAATTAATATCCCTAGTCTAGACATCAAATTTTAAGCCAAATTCAAAAAGGTGTTAATTAGCTACACAGCTTGACAATTGCAAAGGAACAGTTACGTTTTTAAAAATAACGTAGACAATAATTGAAGAAATGGAACTAAGCACATATTTAATAGGGAGGGAGTACATTTATTATTGTACAAAATGGTGCAAATATCGGCAACTCGAAGAATTAAAAACTGAAATATGAAAAAGATGCTCCTAGGATGATTTCCAAACAGCCCAACAAAAATTGATCTTCAGGTCAGAATGATGCAGGAATGAGTACCAAGGACACTAACGCACATTTTATTTCTGTTTTCCTCTTAACTATCAAAGAGAATTTGGGGGACATTGCCCCTCTCCTCTCTTAAGGCAATTATGAGTTCTTCCACTGTTCAGGGAGGGAGAATTCTTTGCAAAGCACGCCTGTCAAAAGCATCCCAGGCATGTTCAATGGGATTTAGGAAGGAAGAGTAAGCACGCCATTGTATACTATCAATATTTTCATTTTCTAGTGAGTCCGATACCTCAAAGCTTCTGGGTGGCAGCGTATTATCATCCCCAAATAAAAAGATTGGACCTACAGTACGCTTAAGAAGACGCAAATAACCCAAAATAACCTCTCTGCAATACCGTTGCGTTGTAACGCTTCCTCTCTCAGAGATGGGAAGCGGTGTTTAGCCATTGTGCATGATGTCTGTCCTCACCATCACGCCTGGGCCGTACTGATCACGTTTACTGACAAATTGTTGTGCATAACATATTCCAAGCTCTCTCTACAGTTATTGAAGGGCAGAATCACTTGTCACTCTGAAACGAGAATCGTCTAAGAACATCACTCTAGACCAATTTGGGATATCTCAGCCAAAATGATCCTTACATCAGCGTAATATCTCACTACGATGGCTTGATTGAAGCAGGATGCAACGAACAGACTTCCGTGCATCCGAACCGACTTGATTTAATCACCGTGAGAGGATTCTTACAAAAACACGCGTACCGGCAGCGGTTGCAAGGTTTGGAACTGTCTGAATAGGAGTAAAATTTTTGTTCCTTTTTGCCACGAGGGTTCATATCGATCTTTTAAAAGTGTGGTGTTCCTACCACGATATCCTACATGCCTTTGTAAAGCATGTTCATTTCAGTAGCCTTCTTTATTCGCGAGATGACATTCTTTGATACAACCATTATAGCAGCAACAGTCATAACAGGCCTGCTTCCAGTCGTCTACTATCATAGGTACTCAAATGATGTCTTGCTGACATTTTGCTCTTAATTATCGCAAGAACCAAACAGAATTTCAGAGAAAAACTTTTCTAAATCCTGCACTACTTTGGGTCAACCAATAAAATAGCATGAACTTTCGAATGAATCATGGGATTTTCTGCAATGTCTTTTATATATATAACGAGTCCTGGTCTTCCACGCCCTCAAAATTTGAATTTATTTTTATTGGTCAGCTGTCTGAGATGCAATTTTGCATTAATCACTTGTTCCTAAGCAATTGTTAAGCAGTAGAAACATGTAAAAACGATAACTGAAAGAAGCAATGAATTAAATATCAAATTTGGTAAGGGATGTTATGACTACGAATGTAGTTCAGTGTTAAATTTTAGTTTCAATCGGCATCTAAAGCATAAATTTGATTTGCAGATACAGTTAACCGCATGCCAGGGATTGGTCACCAATTAGCGAGGATGACAAGATAGATTTATTTAAAAAGGTCAAAGTTTAATTTTTCTTAATTATTGTACGCCAATGCTATTCAAGGCATTCTCTAGGATAAAATCTGTATTGGAGAATAATATAGAAAATTTTGGAGAGACCACTCTCGCTGGTTTAGTTATGTTATAACTAAATTAACTGAAGGAAAAGTAAAAGAAAATACTTTTACATTTAAAGTACTTTCTGAAAATTAAATAGGAACAAACTTTTCTTGTTTATCCATTTTAATTTCTAAAAAGTCATAGCAACGAAAGTTTTCTTTTTATTTTATGCTCCACTTCCAATATCATATTTAAAAGTGAAGAAAATAAACAAAATTTTGAACGCCAAGGCTAAGAGGTATAGAACTGAAAAAAATATCCTAAAAGCGATCGGGTGAAATAAACAAAAATTTAACTTGATACATTTAATATTATTTCTGATATTTTAGTTAAGTAAAATTTTAGAAAAAATCATTTAATTAGCAATAATTTGTATTTTTTAATTTGGATTTCTGAACCAACTAAGCCATTTCTATTGGTTAGATGTTGGCAATAAAAAATGGCCTTTAGACAGAAGGCAAATACCAGTATGACTTCAGAATACAAATTCTTGAAATACAGAATTGCTGATAAAATTAAAGATTCCTTGTGTCATCAACCTAAACTACCGCAGAAACTGAAATTAAAATCAATGAAGTATAAAGACGACATTTACTTGGATTCGATTTGCAATCTTACTAACAGTCAGCAGCTTTTCACAATAATAAATATGAGGTTTTTTGTCTGGATTAGCCGAAGCACAAAACTATAAATACTTATAAAAAAAATTCAATAAACCAGCAGGAGGATTTCGCATACACTCAGTCGCATATTCATTCTTTGATAAAATTGTTATTTCTTGCTCCTTCAGAAAAAGGTGTGGAACTTGAGTAAAACAATAACTAACTTGCATTGTTAATAGCAATAGTTATGAAATATATTTAGATATTTAACTTGAATCTCACAATTTTAGATAGCACATCCATATGGCACTTTTTATCGATTAACTCCTCACATGTAGTTAATACAAATTATTTAAAATCAAATATACATTTACCGATCAATGAAATAGAATTTAAGAACGTAAAACTGCAATTGTATTCTTAGATCTCATATCAAGTTTAAATTATTGGTGGTGTATCTTGAATTATCATGTTTAAGCGCGTACAGAGCAACAAAATGTCATTCTTTAGACAAAATTAGTTCAAAATTTGAGACAGATGCAAATTTTAAACACACAGTCTGGGTATCTTTTTTTCTATAGAAGCCTTTAAGTTTTGTTGTTATCAAGTTCACTTGCAATCAGACGTTTCGGGTGAATAGGTGTCTTATTAATAGATTTCGTTTAAAATCTGATAGAAATTTCAAAATAAAACCCATAAATCTAATTTTAAAATGATAAATATAATTAGTCCATATATCAGATTTTGGAAATTATAAATTTAAAATAAATCAATGAATGTATGTTATATCATCAGAAAATATGTTATTTTATCAGACTTTGTCCGTAAGTGATTTTTTGTGATTAATTTAATTTTCTTTAAAAGATTTATGAAGTTAATGATACAATGAAATGAAGAGCTTGTTGTTGAAAACTTAAGAATTCATTTTAATATTTGAGTAGTTTACAAAAATAAATAAATGAAGTTACAATATCACAAAACTTGGAAAATAAATGAAACGGACACTTGTATTTTTAATAGCACTCTAATGTCATGAAATTGTCCCCATTAGAAAATTTCATGTCATTAATGAATAGAAAATATGCAATTTAATTAAACATTTTAAGTGATATAAAAATGAGTGTTTCGTATTTTTGCTTTAAATTTTAATTAATTAAAAAGTTAAAATTAATTTAAAAAAATTTTTAATACTTCACGTTGAGGTTTATATTCTCAATCGCCAAAGTATATAAGTGTAACATTTTGTAGAACTAGATCAAATGACCGATCCTGTAGAGCATCAGTCACACATTACATTCTTTTTTATTGTTAATAGAGTTTTGGAGTTAAAAATTATTTACCTATTCCAAGATTGATTCACAGCATAAATTGACTTCGTTTATATTTTTTCAATAGTTCGACTTTCGAAATCTGAAGTATGTTTCACTGAAGTTATGTTATCATTTTAGAATTGATGCTATACTTAAATAACTTTTAATTAGTTTCAAAACAAGATATCAGCCTAGTAAATAAATCAACTTAAAGATGAATTGCTGTCATTATTCATTGCAGTTTTCAGACTGTGCTGATTTGTTGCTAAATGAACTTAACATCTTTTTGAAAAAGAGAAGAAAGATTTCTACTAATTATAAAAATGACTTTGCAGCAAGTGTATATTAGCGCTCTTTAGGAGAGAATGCTTGAGCTAGAGCTGTCAAATTCGACACAGAAAGAATGTTTTCGTTTAAAGATATGAATGTGCACCTTGAAGTTAGCTTTTGGAAATTTTAACTGGTATTTTAATTTTAGGTTCTAATATCACTGAGATACTTTGCCTAAGTCATTAAACCCCACCGATCAAACGAAAAACTGAACACTTTTTTACCTACTCATAGGGGGTTTCTGGAATATGTTTCTGAATTCCTCTTATTTCGATACTGATGCAGCACTTCTAGGCATCACATCCTCTAAGGAAAAATTTCTGAAATGATTTTAGAATTCCTATATTTAAAAAAACTAATGGAAAATGCAGCGTCATTAAAATTTCAATGCACTACAGTGAAAAGAGAGCCAAAACATTATGATTACTTACTCAAAAACATTTCCTTCATCTTTGGCCAGTTAAACAACTGAAGTTCGTGGATACCTAAATTTCTTGGTAGGTGATTTGAGACAGGCTGCATCAAATATCTAAGCAGCATTTTATTCGAGCGGTTTAAGTCGAGATATTTCGACATGATGGTATTTGATATCTTAGGTGTCTTCCCATGAAATCCCAATTTTACTTTATCGAACTAATATCCGAGGAGTTAAGAGGCCAGACATTAACTTGGAATTCATTATTATGTTCCTCCAATAACTCCATCATAATCCGAGCCTTGTGACATGGATTGCTGTGCTCTTGGAAGATACCATCTGTGAGGATAGACACCATGTAAAAGTACAGCTGATCAACAATTAGGTGCAGATATCCACGAATCTATCATAACTATAGGTGCAAAGCCACCCATGAGAAGGTACCTTACCACTTTCACCACCAACCTCTGAATGACCTGCTGTACATGAAGGGAGCAAATGTTTGCATAGAAGATGGTGAATTTTGGCACGATCATCGACATGACGAAGGAGGAGTGATTCATATGACCACTTAACTTTGTTTTAATTATCTATGGTACAGTTTTGATGTTTCCTGGTCCACTGTAGCACTCTTTCTCACAACGAGACTGAGTCAATAAAGGCACACGAGTGGGACGCGTGTTTCGCAGTCCCGTTCCAACAATGTCAACTGAATATTCATTCCTAAACACTTAAACTTGGATCTGAAATGTATTATTGAGATGTCGGTGCCAAGTCACTTGGACTTGGCACCGATTTTGCTTTACCAAGTGGAAAGATCTTCGACATCTCTTTTATGATAAGTGAACGTATAAAATTTTAGCGTCTGCTGCTGGTTTCTCGGTCATTTATCTACTTTGCATAAATACTAAAAACAGTAGATTGTGGATAACCTATCAATCATTCGGTGTTACCAGCTAGTTTCATTTTTTCCTACAAACCTCGGAAAAACTCTTTTTGATTCTTTGGGCCCTTACAGTCTACCTTCTATTATATTTGTTTAGATCAGCGGCCTTGCACCTCACTCACAAAAGTACGTGCAAGAATGATTATTTACCTTCTCTATCAACATTAAATACTAATCCCCCTTAATCACGAGCCCTCTATGTCACTCAGATGAGCACATTGAAAAAAGCAGATATAATCATAATATTTTGTTTGTTCAGTGTAAAAAATATATAGTTTCTTAGCCTAGCATCTTATGTTCATTTTAATAAATATAAGTTCATTTGTTAGGTAATAGAATTATTTGAATTTATACACGAAAAAGAACGTGTTGTATCATGAAATACTGATAATTTCTATAGCAAAAAAGCATGCAAAAAGACATTCAATAGCATGTTGGGTTACAACAGCGGTAGGAGGGCGAGCGTTATCCTGTTGAAAAACACCCCCTTGAATGTTGTTCATGAATGGCAGCACAACAGGTTGTATCACTAGACTGACGTACAAATTTGCAGTCAGGGTGCATGGGATAACCACGAGAGTGCTCCTGCTGTCATACGAAATTGCTCCCCAAACCATAACTCCAGGAGTAGGCCCAGTGTGTCTAGGCCGCAGACAGGTCACTAGCAGGCGTTCACCTGGTCTCCTTCTAACCAACAAACGGCTATCACTGCGACCAAGGCAGAGCCGCCTTTCATCAGAAAACACAATAGATCTCCACTTGGTCCTCCAATGAGCTCTAGCTAGACACCACTCACGTCGCAAACGGCAGTGGTTTGGTGTCAGTGGAATGCACTGTACAGGGCGTCTGGCTTGGAGCTGTCCTTGAAGGAACCGATTTGTAGCAGTTCGTTATGTCACTGTAGTGCCAACTGCAACTCGAATTTTATCTGCAGACGCAGCACGATTAGCCACAGCCAAACGCCGAATACGACGGTCTTCCCTCTCAGTAGTACCACGTGGCAGCCCGGAACCTGGTCTTCTTGAGGCAGTACCTTCCCTCGAGCACTGCCGCCAATACTCATGCACAGTGGATACATTCCTGCCAAGTTTTTCAGCAATATCGCGGAAAGAAAACCCACCTTCTCGTAGCCCTACAACACGACCTCGTTCAAACTCAGTGAGCTGTTGATAATGGCTTCTTCGTCTTCTCAGAGGCATCCCTGACTAACATTAACCCACTACGTCAAATCTCAAATTGTAAATGACGATCACGAACCTTACAGCGCTTATTTAAAGCAAACCTCGTTTGCATGTTCATAGTATCGCTACTAACGCCACATTTACGCGCGTGGCTCGAAATTTGAATCGACGTCATCTTTCAGATGTAGAAAGACGCCTACCAAATTTCGTTTATCTAGCACAACTCCTTCCCAGTGTTGGGATTTTTTTTTCCATCAGTGTAATTCAGCAATAATTTTATTACGGAAATTTTCAAAATTTGTAAACTGTAAGAATAATTCTTACATTTAAAATTTCATTTCATACAATTTTAAAGATTTCTCTCATTTTCTTATTCAAAATGTTGAGTGTGTGTGTGTGTGTTTAATTTAAGAAAAATAATTTATTGCCCTCATGACAACTTTAGTTCACTTTTATTTAAGCGAGAATCTTGTAAAAGAAAAAAATCTCAATCTCATTCTCAATCAAAATGCGAAATAATTTAAACATAGAAAAAGAAGGAAATAATCATTTCCATTAAAATAATAATAGATTAAATAACAGTAAAATGATGATATCTTATATTTATTGAAATAGTTTCATTGATGTTTCATATATTTGATAATATACATCAACATTGTTTTTGTGAATCGATAATACAGACCTACATTTTTTGAAAATAATTTTATGTTATTTCCTGTGCTTAACATCAATGTTAACGTTTCACGTTAATGTTTTTTCTTCACTTCTTGTTTGTAAGATATGAAGGTAGCGTTATTTAATTTTAAACAATTGGGTCGTGGTGGCCTGGAGGTAAGGGTTCGTGAGCCGTAGGGTTTGCTGTCAAATGACGAGACCCAATTCCACTGAAGAATTGTCATGTAAATCCGGGGTTCCACGATCGTCCGTTTCACTGATTTGGTCATAAAAGACTTCCGACCCACTGAGGGACCACACTCCTCCATAGTCACGAGGATGCGTTTCCCCTTCGCCCCCTCTTGAACTCCTTGATGTTTGTGCAGTTTACCGACAAATTGTCGGTAAAGTCGACGGGCATCAATGAGACCAGAAAACCGCAAGAAGGGTCAAAGGGTGGCTCGTCTGCAGACTGGGTATAGGCCGTGTAAACGGCCCTTAAGAGGGTCTGTTGCACGGTAAATCCGTCAGGCGAAAGGTCCTGCCGCTGGTGTAGGGAGGGAGGTGAGCAAGCTCAAATATCATTCTCGTCATTTGGCAGCGGTTTAAAACTGCATTGTCCGTCGTAAAAAAAAACCTAGTGTTGAGTTAAAACGGGACGTTAACATAACTAATCTAAATTTTAACACATAAATCTAAATTGTGGTGCAATTTTTTAAAAAAAATATTTTATAAATAAATTTTGCAAAATACTTCAATAAAATGAAAATCACCTCAAAATTTAT
>JAPMOQ010034576.1:1574287-1611531 GCA_026543055.1 Argiope trifasciata
GCCACCAATGTTTAGTGGTAGTTACTGGCTTATTAAGATGTCACCACCAGCTTCATACAGTGAAAAAATGGAATAAGTATTCTAGAAGACGAACGGTTCCATACTTAATTTAGCACAGATCTAGATTTTAATGACCAGAGCACATACTAAATATCCTTTCCAAAACAATAACAGATAAAGCAATGGAAAATCAACTAAATTTGATATTAATCTGGGATTCTGGCAATAAATTCTATCCCAGATTTTCTTCCATCTTTCTGGTGCCATTTTTATATTATCCATGCATATATGCGGACAAAATAGCAGACGACAAGCACAAATTTAACCCCAAATTGATGACATATTTATTTTACTGTTAATTCACCTACAAATTTGGTTGAATAGGATTCTGTTCTTTATTTTAGTATAGATCTGAATTTTTGTTGTCGAGAAAACAATCTTATTCTTAACATGCTATACATTTGTTATTTATTTGATTTACAGGAACAAATAGATAGACTATTGACTTCTAAAATTTGGTTCTCATTTATGCTTCTACTGATATATTGTGTAAGGAAATTCATGCAACAAGGGAATTCCATTTTCTTTTGCATTGTCTTTTTTGTATAGAGCATTTATGGATGGAAGAATAAATTGCATAAATAAGAATTTTGTTCTAAATTTAGCAGAAACTATCAATTATGATATTAGGCCACTTACTAAATTTAATTTGTTTGATGAACACTGTTTTTAATTTGCTGGGTTAACGGATAGACAAATAAAATTCTAAAAATGGTTTCCTTTTCACATTGTGTGATTACTCAAAAGAAAATATTCATTTAAGACTTGATGTCAAATTTTATAACACGCATTACATAAGATATTTTTTATATTTCTTTTGAGATAAAAAGTGAAAATAAAGGAAAAGGGTTCAAATCAATTTAATACAGTAAAAGCTCTTTATTTGCGGGGTATCTGTTTCATAAATATGCCGCGAATACAGAAACCGTGAATGCGGAATGGTCATTTATATGGGATTATAGGGGATACGTTCCTAGGTGACAAAATAAAAATAAAAATAAAAACAAATACATAAAAAAATTAACTTAATTGAAGTTTTCGAAGATTTTAATTAATTATCTTAAGGCTTAGGCAATGGTTTTTCTCTTGCTTGGCGGTTTTTAAAATTTCCTTCAATTCAGTCTGATAAGCAGCTGTTGCATTAGCAATTTGCCTCTTAAAAATATGACTTCATTCCATAGAAGCACCAATGTTCATAAGGAAATCGCAAAGCTCATTTGCTATTCACTAAGATTTTTGTAATTAAATGTCACGTTTCCAGTGCTTGTTGAAGCCTTTTCTTTATTGTGCTGTGAATTTAACATTTCCTCCAAGTCGGTTTCAGACAGATTTTCTTCTTGCGATTCAAGCAATTCCTGAATGTCACTTGATTCTATCCGTTCTAATCCATCTCGTCCTATTCCATTCCGCGATTTTGGCTGTGTTTACAGTTTGCATTTAACAACATACTTTAGGCAAAGTTGTAATAAGATCTATTTTACTTTTTTTATTAATCCTTTTGACGGCATTTACAAAGGATATCGGGTTGGATACGTTTTGGAATCATTTTATTACTATGCATGTACTTACTAGATCTGCGAATAAAGAAATTTTTAGCCTTGAAGAAAACGCGAACAAGGAGCTTTTACTGTACTAGGAATCGTATTAGATTCCTGATGAATACACCTGAATCGATAGTAATTCTTGATAGTGATTGCTTCAGCTTTCTCAAAATAGCTGTAGACCAAGAAAAGCACATTATTTTATTCAAATGCCCCAAAATAGTACTACATCTTGAATCGTAGCTAGAACTCATTTTCATAAATATCTTCCAAAACCAAAGTCATTTTCATAAGTGAGAATTGTAATCCATGGCTTGTCGATTGTAACTGAAATTTCAGTACTATTTGATATATGTATATCGTTGCATTCAAGCTACATCACCTGTCTCAATTTTCTATGTATTAGAAAAGTAAGAAAAATAAATTGAATTTTTCGCAAACACGGACAAATAATTTTGATTCTTCTTTCATATGAACACCTATGTATTGCCTAACAGATGTTTAAAAAGTAACAGCAAATTTCGTTAATGGTTTCAAAATTTTTTTCATTTACTATCTTCTTTTTCTAACAAAACTTGTATAGGCAATGGAAAAGGAGATTTGTCGTGTTTCTAGGCAAATACCAATAATTCACTTTTAAAGGCAAAGCAAAAAAAAAAATATTTTATTTTAACTACTTAGAAATTATTTCCAAAACACTACATCATTCAAAACTAGGGAATAAATAATATCATTAAAGTGAGTTCGGAACACATTCGGAAATATTTTCGAAAATTAAAACGTAAACGTCTTTAAAAACTTAATCGTCTAAACTGAATGAAATGCTGAATTAAAAAAAAATTTTTGCCCTCTGAAAATCAAATATTTTTTGTTATCTTTAAACTTTTTTAATTCGAAATAATTCCTAATATAATAATAATAATTCCTAAATTTATCTGCTTTTGAAAACAAATATTGCGGTAGATATAAATGTAAAAAATTAGATTGCATGGAAACTGAAAAATTTATAATTCGGCTTTCTAAATTTGACTGTTTTATATTAAAAAGTCTTTTATATGTATTCAATCCTATAATTTTTTTCAGCATAATGCATCAAAAATCTAAAACTTATCAATTTAAAATACATGAAATATGTAAATATAAAAATTGTCAATGCTTTGTACTAGAAACTAATCTAATTTATAGTCGTTTTAAGTTTAACAGTTACAAACGTGTATTCCTTAATACAGTAACGAGATACTATCTGTAGAAAAATAAAATTCTTATTTACTCTAACTTTAAACAAAGATATATTTCCATTAAAAATAATTGTATTTGACCACATTTCTTATGCCTAACGTATTTCTTTGTACACCATTCTACTACATAAAAAATTAGTTTTTTAAAGTTATTTGCTAATATTCGAAGGGATTCTAGTTATATGAAAAAGCTAATATCATACAATCTGACACAATATTTGTACCAAAATGAAATTTTTTTATGATTTCTGAATATTTGGAAGCTCTTATTATTAGAGTATAAATAATTGCTCACAAATTTAGTTAAAGTCAAATAAGTTAAAAAGAAATTATGCCGGTACTAATTTACTTTCAAGACATTTTCACCATCAAGTTAATTTCACTTTAATACGAAAGTAAAAACTGATTTTTACAAGATTTTTTGTGAAATTTATTAACATTTAAGAATACGGTGACATGATGTAAAAGTATTATTATAGTAACTATGCCTTCTTTATGTCTTCTGCTTATTGCATACAGCCGACCACCCCGCCACCACTGAACGTAGCTGTATCGACAGGATTTGTTGTGGTCGACTGCTGCTTGTCCAACTTTACATTGGCCGAACAGTCAAACTATTCCTTTCGGGGTAGTAAATAGCAGTTGGAATGAAACTGTCAATCTTTAACATCATATCCTTCAGGGTTTTGAGATTACCTGGTACCATCAGTACTGTACTTAAATCATTATTGACGATCTTCAGGTCTTTCCTTAACCCTGAGATCTCCATACATTCCATTAAATAGTGGTAAATCGTACCCATTTCTCCACAAATGCATTTTTTTTCCATCGTTCTTCCAAATCTTTGGAAATATGCAGGAAATCTCCAATGCCCCCTTTATTATGCCAATGAGGAGAACCAAATCAAAATTCCCTAACTCCAAGAATAAACGAATTTCAAAAATTTTAATTTCATATGAATGTTAATGGTCCCTAGATGTATCATCAATGCTCTCTTGTGTTCTTTCAACCTTGATTTTCTCATGAAAATTTTAAAAGCACTACTTCGAAGTGCATTATTTATGGAAAAACAGGCGATAGACACCAAACATAATAACTGAACCGATTTCTATAAGTTTTATTTCAAATTACAGCTCATGACCCTCTGGATTGCATTTATTCAGAGGCTATAAGGTGTCTTCCACTCCCTCTTTCTGTATTTCGTGAAATATGTAAAAATCAAATTTCGGCAGAGTTATAAACCTCTGCAACTGAACCAATTCTGCCAATTTTCGTCACAAACTTGACGCATAGCTAACATATCACAATATAATCTGCTTACAGTATAAGCATAATTTAAAATAATATTTTTGTTTATTTTAATTTATATTATTGTAATTATACTTTTATCCCACTTTTGTTAAAGATGTGTCTTATTAATATTGCTGTATATGAATAAATCAATAATAGTAATTCAATGTGAAAAAAATAAATCTTGTCGTAACTAAAGAATTATTTTAAATTCCTATTATAAGAGATATGTAGTATATTATAAAGGGCATGTGTAAAATATGTTTTTAATTATGATTTCATAATAATAATAGAATGTTTTGATTACTATGATATTCGACGGCGAATTTTTTAGAAGAATAATTTATATATTCCTAATTAATAACAATTCCTATATTCCCCTAACATAATAAAATAATTTATATATTCCTCTTCGTTCCTAAAATAGCTATAAAGAAATGTAAATTTCGTCCCCTTCCATTGACACTCCCTTTAAAAAGGCCTATCTACGAATTTGATAGTAGGTTCATAAGCCCCATAAGAACTTACATACCGGAGTGTACACTTGTGTCTAGAGCTTATATTACAAGGCTGCGGACCCAATGGTCCCGAGTTCGAGCCTCAAGAATGCACATTGGTGACTCGGATATGATTTGAACACACAACCTCAAAAGTGCACAAATTCCGTGTTTCAAGATTTGTACTCTCTATGCCATGTACCCGGGACCAGCTGAAATCCAATCAAAATTACTCTAGAAAGTCAGCAAATCAGATCATGAATGGTGAAGATTTGAAAAAGTGTCTTTAAGTCCTGGCATAAGAACCATTCCAATAGGTCCTACATCAAAACTTTTTTCTTTTATAACTGAACAGAATTTTTCAAGAAAAAATCCTTAATTATAAACAAATTTAAGACTTTTTTTTTCGGTAGAAAGAAACAGTTATAAAAAGTGGACACTTTTTCTGGAAAAATTATGTATCTTTCAGTCCAGACTGCAATTTTGTACTAAAAAAATTTCAATAATTAATGTTAAATAATTAAATAGTTTTTTCATTAGCATAGAAATAGAATTATTTAAATAAAAAAATATTATTAATAAAAGGATGAGTATCACTTAAATTCTTCTGTAATTAAATTTTAATCTCAAAATATATTTTTAAAATTACTTTTACAATGAAACCTTTTTCGAATTTTCATATCTGGGGGAAAATAAACAGTATGATGTTAATTATCGCTTACATAGAATGCTTATAAAATAAGTATTTAGCATTAAAAAGAATTGAATATTATCGGATTCAATCTACGACTTGAAAAGATATTTGATTACATCAATACAGGATTAAAATATTAAAAACATATTGTTGAAAACAAAAAAACTGTGCATAAATAAAAATTGTAAAAAGGGTTAAAAATAAAAAATTAAAGCATATAATAACAAGTCTGGTAAAGTAAGAAAGAATTACATGTTCAAAAAATGTGGAATAAATTATTAGATAAATATTGATAGAAAACTTTCTAAATGAATTTTTAAAGAAATAGAGCAAAAATAAACCTATGATTGTGATCAGGTTTGATTTTTTCATTTAAACATTATCCCGAATTAAAATTCGGAGATTTCAAAAATACACATTTTAATGTCAAGTTGTAACATTTTAAAATAGTACTTATGTAATAAATAAGGATATGGATTAAAATTTCTTACATCTGAAAAAATTTAAGCAGACGAAAATAAGAAAATGTAATGAAATTTTTTAAAAAAAGGATTATATTCATTTTGTTTCTTTGATTTATTTCAGAATAAGGGAAATTTGCATTCTCTACATATTAAATAGACAATTAAAATAAGTTCGGATGTTCACGAAATAAACTTTCCATGACAATAATCAAAATATTTAAGGCATATTTATAATTTTTCAGTAGAAGAAAATATACTTAGTATATTTGAATGAAGAAATTATGCATAGATCATTTCAATTACAATAAAGATTAAAAAAATATTAAATCATGCAAGGAATATGAAGATTTAAAAAGACAAAATATTATTTTCATTCGCTTTTTATCAAATAAAATTGCTTTATAATATAATAAAAATATAAGTCCACAGTATGCAATTTACCTTAAGGCTATACAGTACTAGAAAAATCACCAAAAAGCACGACAATTTGGAGGAAGCGCTGTGAGGAGCTGAGATCAGAGGAGGGCAAATATATTTTTTGTTCTAAGTTTTGAATAATTTAGTTTAAAATGGATATCGATAGACTAAAGGATAAAAGGAAAGGATTAAGGACTATCTTTACGAAACATTTAAATAAAATAAAAAATACTTTAAGTACAGAAATTTCTAACGTATACTTAGAAGAAACCAAACTTGATCAACTTGTGAGTTTAAAAGCTGAACTCATGGAAAAATTAAAGGATTTAATTAGCGTGGATGACAGTATTCAGTTAAATATAGACCTGATTAATATAGACCAAAATTGAACTATGCGAATAATACAAAAACAATGCAATCTATGTAATATCTAAGATAGAGAGACAAATAGAAAATTTGAGGGATATTCCACAAGTAAGGACACACAGCTCAGTTACAAATAACGCGGAAAATGAAATATTATCGCCGTAAGAAATGAAGGTGTTAATTTATACCGAAATTAAATATACAAACCTTTCAGGGTGATTGCAGTCAATTTATAGATTTTTGAAATTCCTTCTAAGTTGTAATTCATAGAAATGATTCGTTAACAAAAGTTGAGGAATTTACTTATTTGAAAACGTATCTTGATGGAATTGCCTTAAATGCCGTATCGGCATTCCCACATGCATAAACTTTTATTGATTGATCTAGGATTTATTGATTGTAGCAGGATTAAGAAGAATGTATGATGCGATAGAAACTCAAATCAGATCGCAACAATCATCAAATGCAGCTTCAGGTAGTTATAGCAGCCTATTGTGCCCTGTAATACTACAAAAGCTACACGAAGAATTAAATTTAAATTATAATCTTCAACGTAGAGCGGGTTAATTGTTTGATATCTCTAACTAAGTAGAATTCATAAGAATTGAAGTAGAGTGCAGGGAAGCTTCGTTATTATTATCAACTCCAAAAATTTCTAATACAAAAGAATATTCATTTAGAAACAAAACTGATCAAGATTGCAAAAATATATATTCTTCGCATATGAATGCTTTAACTACACACGCTGACTCATTTCAGCATAAATATGAATCAAGTCGTAAATTTAATTAAAAAAGAAATTTTTATCCTTCGACAGATTGAGTAATCAAAAATACATGTTTTGTACTGAAAAACTCATGAGTCATGATTGCACACTTAGTAGTAATGGAAAGAAAAAAATCGTTAATGGCAAAAAGAAAACGTTTTATATGTTTTCAAAATCATTTCATAATAATCATAATCATATTTTCAAAATTAAGAAAATTCTGCAACAGTTTTTATCAAAATTGTAAGCACTGTGGCTCTTTTTCACGTAATTCCACAAGAATTACGCGAAATTCTTTTGCGCAAGACCACAATCCGAAACAGAAACTCAGGATATTCCCCCTATTGGTGAAGTAGGGACTTTTATCCTCAAAGAAAATAATATTTTAGCATGCTTTCTAGAAAACTAGCCGTTTTCTTAAACTTCAAATTATATATTTATATTTATGTAGCTTGCAGAGCATCTTATATTCTTACAAAATCAAAACAAGCCTCCAAGCGTTTCAGAATTTCATCGGTTTCGTTTAAACTCTTCACTTCACATCATAATCTACAAACTATTGCCAGATTTGAAAAGATTTACAATTGATCATTAGTTATTTTACAAAATAATATTAATAAATTATGTTTGTCAAAGAGAAAAATCGCTTGCTTTTACTTATAATAATATTTTAACAGAAATAAAATTTGTAGCAGTTATAAAATATCTGAAAGGAATCGTCTGCTAAGTGTCAGTTAACAGATGATGGCATTTACCGAACAAATACCGCTTCTACCATGATATCTTTCCGCACCGAATAAAAAAAAACTAGGGTCTCTGGTCCGGTTTTATTACAAACATTTTCAACTGTGGTGAACGGAAGAAGGGGAAGGGCGCATTTGCGTTGTATGTTGGATTGCGAGGCCAATAAATCCTTCATCTTAAGAGAGGTGGTCGTGGAATTGGGATTGAAAACAGTTTGTAGGGAAGTTTTATCTATCCTCACTTTTGGAAGTGAAACAGCTGGGTCTCTGGTTCTGTTTTATTACAAACATTTTCAGCTGTGTTGAACAGAAGAAGTCGACGGGCCCATTTGTATTGTATGTTGGATTGCGAGGCCAATAAATCCTTCATCGTGAGAGAGGTGGTCGAGGAATTGGGATTGAAAACAGCGAGTACGGAAGTTTCGTCTATCCACACTTTTGGAAATGAAACAGCTGAGCGTCGTGTTAACGACATACTGCAGATTACGTTAAGGAATGTGCAACACCCGAATCGGTATGTTGAAATACTAGTCGTTGTTTTTGAATGAATTACTTCGGCGAAAATTCATATCCCATCGCAGTATGTTAGAAACATAGCGTTGGAACAGGGATTAGAGTTGGCAGATGTTAGCAATTGCGAGAGAATTGATGTTTTGTTTGGTTCGGATTATATTTCAGAGGAATGTAGGGATTAGTAAAAGACTGATTGCCGCTGACAGTATTTTCAGATATTTACTACTGGGAAAGGAAATGATAATTGCTTGTAAAGGGATATCTGCTGACCATTTGATAGTCAAGAGTGAGGAATCGAGCTTTGATAAGGTGAAAGATTTATGGAACAAAATACAACGCGTAAAAATAAAAGATACGAAAGTTGTCTGTTATGGAAGGAGGATAATAAGGCATTCAGCAGTAGTTATGAAACTGCAAAACGACGTTTATTCGGTTTAAACAAAACATTAGATAGAAAGAATGAATTATTTTTTTAATATGATGACATCATTATGGAACACTTTAGGGAAGTTATTATAGAGCGAGTAGATTTGAATTTAGAACAAAAAATAACACAGGGTATTTCTACATCATGCTGTTGTACGAGAACGGAAGGGCAGTGCAAAGGTAGGATCATCAAAGGGAAAGGGCGCGTTATCGTTAAAAGATTGTTTAGAGAGCGCACCGAACTTAAATACTGATTTACTTGCAATCTTAGTACGGTTTAGGTTACACAAAATTGCATTTAGCAGAGATATTCAGCGAGCTTTTTTAGAAGTAGAGATTGCCAAGGAAGATAGGCAATTTCTAAAATTCTTATTGGTAAAAGGTAATTGTCCTAGTCTCGGTTTCAGCCCTCACAATATTGAAACATTCCAAAATAAAAGAGTCAATTTTCGGAGTGAAATGCAATTCATTCTTACTTGTCGCAGAAAAATTCAAAAGTTAATATGAAGAAGCGTGTAAAATGTGGAACTATTTGTATGTCGACGACCTAGCAGCAGGCACGTCAAGCGTTTCCGAAACTCTAAAACTGAGCAAGGAAATGATATACATTTTAAGTCAGGCCAACATGAATCTTCGAAGATGGGCTGCAAACTCCCCAGTTTTAAATGAAGCTTGGGAATAAGCTAATACCGACCGCCGTGAAACATCCGAAGAATTAGGTGTGAAATTAAAAATTCTTGAACTCATTTGGGACAATATCATCGATAAATTAATAGATATTTATTAAATTTCTAAGATGAAGGACCGTAATATTACAAAGCGATTGATTCTGAGCATCTGTGAGATACTGGTTGATTAATTGGGGTTGATAACCCCTTTCACTGTCAGGATGAAAGTGTTACTCCAAAACACCTATGAACGGGAGCTGAATGAATTACTACCACCGGACATTCAAGAGACATTTCAGTCAGTGTTAGAAGAGGTAAAAACTATCCCTCAGATTTCTTTAGCTCGTGCTTACTTCCTTGATGCAGAGATTCCAATGGCTGAAATTCACATTTTCTCCGAAGTGAGCCCAAAGGCTTATGGTTGTGTGGCCTACTTCAGAAAAGTGACCAACGGAAAGGTGAACTCCAGTTTCATAGTGGCGAAATGTCACCTTGCACCATTGGAAAAATTGTCCACCCAGAACTATGCCTTAACAACTCAGTTAGCAGTGAATTTAACGAAATCGTTCAAAACGAACTAAAGGAAGACTGTGTTCCGGCTAACAACATAGTAATGACTGTAACCGGAATTATCTGTGATGATTTTATTGAAAGACTTTTAAAATTCACAAATGGTTATGTAAAACGTATTCCTACTCTTTCAAATACTTTTAGATTTTCAGCTAATTGCAGGTACCCTTAGTCAAAGACCCCTAGAGCCCAGTATTGCTAACGAAAGGATTAAGGCAGAAAACCGATTAATTCGAATGACATTGTGGTAATTTTAAGAAGATAAAGAGATTTGAAAAGAAGTAAGATTGTTTCGAGGGCAAGTAAACTGTCGACTTTAAATGTATTTTTAGACGAAAACGATATTCTAAGAATAGAAGACAAATTAAAAAATTCCAAATTAAATGTTTAATCAAAATTTCCTATTGTGCTACCATCAAATCATGTCTTAACTTTCAATATCTTAATACATTATCATAAGAGATATTTACATTTGGGAGCACAAGCCTTGTTGTTTCAAGAGCGTCAAAAATTTTGGCCAATCAACGGTAAAGATAATTGTAAAAAAGTTAAATTTAATTGCATTACTTGTGCAAGAAACAAACCTATATTAATATCCCAATTAATGGGGAATTACCAGCTGAATGTGTGACCTCTAATCACGTATTCAACATTATTCGTATTGACTTTAGTGGCCCATTTTTCTTAATGTTCAAAAATCAGAAGAAAGGGGAATTCAACAAAGTTAATTTTGTAATCTATGTATGCTTATGTACGAAAGCCTTACATCTTGACTCTATCAAACATCTGACAGTTTCATTGCGTTTCTTTATAAAGAGAGGCAAATGTTCAAAAATGTTAAAAAAATGATGTGAAACTCCGAACACTTGTTCTCATAAAAAATGAAAATGTACCTGGGACGAAATGATTGTTAGGGAAGAATAACTGGACTTTTTTATGGTAGTGACAAGCAAATTGGAGTCGTCAATATTAAATTACAAAATGGTCAATATCCAAAAACGAAAGTTCTTGATACAGCCATTTTGCACTGTAAAAATTAAATGTAGGAATTTTGTTGTTATTTGTTTAGTTTATATCATATGTAATGGGAATTTATAATCAGAATTGTATTTGTATCCGTACTAATCGTGTAATTTGTATTATTATGAAATTATAGCGTTATAGTTATAATCTGTATTATTGCGAATTTATTGCCTTATTGTAACTATAATATGCAAAATTATGAAAGTCTTAATTCGGGGGGTGGAATTTCCTTTTGTAACGCTGTTGCAAACAGCAAAGATAGTCGAGTTTCTATATTTTCCATATAATTTGAGAGAATTTTGTAATTTTCTGCCAGTTTGATCGTCGATTTTCATTTAAGTCAGTTTACAGTGGTTCGAAAATTCCATTAATAGGTCTGCCAATCAAAAAATGAGCAAGCGGCAAAGTCTCAAAAGGTCCATTTCTGGAGACAGGGGAGAGTAAGGGGTCTAGAATTTAGACCTTCATTTTCAGCCAAAATTTTTAGAAATTCTTCGACATTTAGTTCTGATTTGCAAGTTCTCGTTTTAAATGGGATTTAAAGAATTTTACACAGGCTTCCCAAATACCTCCAAAACTCGGGTGATTTAAGTGGAATGAACTTCCATTCAATAGATTCTGAAATTAAGAATTCTCTTAAATATTGATGAGAAGAGTTAACAAGATCATATAACTTTTTTAGTTCTTTGTTCGAAACCTTTTTAGGTCTTTGTTCTTTTGTTAGTTTGTTTTGGAACTATCAGTCCGTGTGACCACGATGTATAGTCAGAGCATGACAATTCCATAAATGACGAATCAAGAATTGAAACTTCCATCGGTTTTATTCACACGCATATATATGGACACGGACATTTCTAAACTAACACACAGGCACAACACATAGACAAGAGAGAGTCGAGTCGGCGACTCAAATGCATCGGTTTAGGGAAACAGATTTTTACCTTTTTCTGCACCGGAGGGAATCAAAACTCTAATACAATTTTTCATAAAATAAAAATATAATATAATTTTAAACATTAAAATTTTAAAAAATAATTTCTGATATACCGTGTATTAATTTAATTATGTTGAAAAATTATTGTTATTTTTTGTAAAACGAGTTAATGAAAATTATTCAATTTTGCATTTTTCAAGTACAGGCATGTTATATTATAAGGTTATATTTCATATAAAAGATTTTTATGCTTTTTAATAACATGAATATGAAAACGCTTTCCCATTTTGTGCTTTAAAGTATTGTTATATCTATTTAAGAATATAAATGATTTTTTCATACTTAGTTTTGTAACATTTTATCTATATTGTGAATATGATTATTTTTTGTGGTTTTCGAAATTATGATTAATTTAAAAATAAAAAATGATTCTATTTTAATATTTTATCTATAATGTAAATATGAAATCAAGTCCCTCTTAGAGTTTTACAAGCAATGATATGTTAATTTCAAACATAAAAAAAAATTCATATATAAATTTACTAAGCTCTGCCTGTAATATAAATATGAAAACATACATTGATACAGGAGGTTTGAATTTTTCTTTGGGTACTGAGCATTCTTTCATCTGTGATAATGAAATGTCTTTATATTCTAAAATTACATTTCAGAATATGAATGATACACCTTTATGGAAATATCATATACAAGGAAAAATTATAGAAAAAATTATGATTTTGTATATTTATATACGATTTTCATATACAAGAAAAATCATCGGATACAAATTATAGAAAAACAATAATAATAATAATTTGAATATAAATTGCTCTTGTTGTTTTCTAATAATATCTTACGTATAAAAACAATGCATTTTTGAAATAAAATAAGTAGAAAAAAATTCCAAATGAATAAAATGTGTTTATTTTTAATTCGTTCAAATTAATGAAAAAAAAATACTTACATAACTATTTTATTCTTTCTGCAACAGCTCTGCCTTTCAATTTAAGAATCCCTCTTATTTCAATAAATATTAAATAAGCATTTGTTTTTTAATAGTTGAAAATCAATTGCATTTTCTAATTTTTCATTCCAATAATATCACTTTCATTCAGACTGGATGTTAGATTTCCTACTAGGGTTTCTTAATACGCACTTGCTTACTGTCAATAAGTGTTTGACCTTGTTGAACCAGAGTTTCTCTTTTGTCATTTTGAAACCACGTGACAAAGGCGTAACCGTCAAAGCCCTTAAACAATCCAAGTGGAGCATGATTTATTTAGTCTAGGCTTTCCTCCCAAATGATGAACTCTTTCTCCTCTGAATTTTCAAAGAACGACGTACAAACTTGGTATCATTAATTTTTGTTAAAATGGTTGAGTTCTCTTTAACATCAATCTGACATGCTTTAAAATTCAATTGTGCAATATGAAATGTTTACTGGATAGAGAGAGATAAAGAATGAGATAAAATTCAGTATGTATAAACTATACTAATAATTAAAGTGTGTATGTGTGTGTGTGTGTGTTGGCTCTCTACAAGCCACAGCTACCAAATTCTGTATATATATACCTTCAAAAGTTGAACTGTGCACTTCAAAAAGCGATAGTTTTGAAATTTTAATTGGAAATTCAATCAATTAAAAACTAAGCAAAATTTGAGTCTTTTTTTGCTACTATAGCTTCTGAAAATATTATCGCTTAAAATTGATTATGACATTATTTTAAAATTTTAAAATATTGCTTTTTAATGACATAGATATTTAATCATTCACAAGTACTTTGACTATATTTTAAATATTTTTTGGTTAATTTTTAGCCATAGATTTTGCTATTGTTTTGAAATTCAAGCTACTTTCGTTGATTCATCAAGTATTTATCTACATGATTTTATTCCATTGTTGAAAGATAACGGAAAGAGATTCTGTTTCAGTCTGTGTAGTTTATAAGACGAATAAAATAGTGAAGTTACAATGCTGCAAAATTTAGATGAATGGACGTTTATCTTTAATAACATAATGGCGTCGATTCAACCAATATTCTGATGATGATTAGGTATATGCCGAAAGTGGCGTTACACTGGTGAAAAGCTTATAATTAAAAATTTTAAAAATAGATATTAAATAGCTATCAAAAGATTCGCTATACAAACATAACTTTCCTGTGCATATGTACAAGATGCAAAAGAAGCTAAAGGTAAATAAAGAAGTTGCAGTTAATAGGAAAAGTGAAAAATGTGTCAAAAATAGGTAGTTTAATGAAAATAGAAAAATAAAAGTAAGATAAAAATTAAAGCATTGAAAGAAAGAAAATAAATGAATGGAAAAATAAAATATAAATTAATAAATAATAAATAAATAAAAATAAGTAATAAATAAATAAAATATAAATAATGAAATACAAATATATAAATAATGAAATATAAATAAATAAATATTAAAATATAAATAAACAAAGAATAAAAAAATAAACGGGAACAATAAAGAATATGCATTAACTCAGCCTAATTTAGAGTCCTGAAACGTATAGCTAGATAAAGAGTTTTTTTGCATTTTTTTTTCTAATAGTCACAGAATATTGTCCACTGTTAGCAGTGCTTGAATTTCTCTGTGCATACTTTGAATAAGGCAATAGTAAAGTCCATTTAAAGTTTGAAACTGGTAAAACACTTGAAGTACTAAGAGAAATTGCTTTATCCCAAGGTATAACTGAGAAATAATACTTTTTCTTTTGTCTCAAAAAAAAACAGAAAAAAATTTGGAGTGGAAAGATTAGTCTAGATAGGACTTACTAGGATATGTTATTATTCCGTTTGGAAACTTCTGCGTTCGTTGTGATACAGGAAATCCAAGATACTTTGAGCTTCTAAAGACAATTTATTATTTGACAAGATTTTGGAGATATGTTGTTGAGGTTTAATACATTTTCTGAGATGATGAAGAATAGGGCAATGAAAAATATAGTGGAGAATGTCATCATAATCATTACCATGGTTTGATTAATTGGGCTAAATATTTATTGTCAATACATCTAGTTATTTTTACTTGAGTAAAGGTGTTGAAGGTAAAGCGGCCTGTTTCATTATTTTCCCATCTTGATTGCCATTCATCGATGAGAATATTACGAAGACGATTTTTGATTGATCTGTCAGTTTCACCAAGGTGACAGTCTATTGTAGGTTTAATAGAAGCGGCTTTGGTAGCCAGATCAGCTCTTTTATTGCCTTTGATATGAATGTGTACCCAATGTAATGATATATTACCATCTAACAGACTTTTAGCACCTTCTATTGAATTATTCTTAGATGATATTGTGCATAGATGATATCGCAAATTCGGTTTGTTATGGTTTTTCCAATTTAAAGCTTGAAATATTGAAAAAATTTCTGCTTGAAAAACTAAGCAGTGATTTTCAAGCCTATAGTGAAACTCTTCGATTTTATCTTTCCCCCCAAAAACACAAAAAGCCGCACCAACCTGTTCATTCTTTTTAAAACCATCTGTAAAGATGGAATATGGAGCTGTAACTCCAGAAAGATCCCACTGCACCTTTAAGATCTTACTTGGATAAATCCATCTGTTTTCATAAGTAATCATATTAGAACCCTGAATTGCTTTGCTAAAAATATAGATATCTTTATGGTGATTTTTTTAATCCTATATCTATTTCTATATCACAAATCAGATCAGCTGGTTCAAGCCCACTAATTGCTTGTTGAGTTGCTGTGGATGTTGTACGGAAAGCCCCCGTTATTGCCAACAGTTCTTAGCGTTGTACACTATGGATATTTTCTCTTTGTCTGTTTTTACCTTTCCTCTAGGCTGCAGCTGTATATATTAAAATACTTTCCAGGGCTGTTTTGTATAAAATTTTTGCAACTTTTTCTGAAATTCCTCTGTTGTACTTAGATATTGCTAGTCTATTTAAAATTTTAGTAATATTACTTCCCACGTGATTTATATGGGTCATACCATTTAATCTATCATTAATAATTATACCAAGAATCCTCATATTTCTTGTGAACTTGGTTGATTTACCAGCATACGAACAATACGGAGGGTGTTTATAACGCCCTTTCTTCCCAAAAGGAATAAGCTGCTTCTTTTTATGTAAAGCGTAACCTTAGAATCCTTACTCCAACAATCTAATTTTTAATGCGCTTTTAACCTGATCTTGAATTTTATGCTTAATGGTTGCTGCCACAAACAGATAAAAACATCCGAATATGCAATTATTTTAGTACCTTCTCCGAAATTGATTCACAGTGCTTCATTAGCTATTAAAAGCCAATACAGAGGTCCAGTATTAGAACCCTGAGGGCATCCGATTGAATATTCTCTATTAAAAATTTGATCAACATAAGTTTAAAAGACTTTTCTGTCGTTGAGAAAACTTGAAACCACACTAAAAAGGTTTTGGTTGTAATTTCTATTTTTCAAGTTATGTAGCAATAATGGCCACCAAACTCAACTAGACTCACTTTTTACATCTAAAGACATTA
This sequence comes from Argiope trifasciata, assembly GCA_026543055.1. NCBI lineage: Eukaryota > Metazoa > Arthropoda > Arachnida > Araneae > Araneidae > Argiope > Argiope trifasciata. Next base: position 1,590,998 of record JAPMOQ010034576.1, read on the forward strand.
TAACACTGTGTCTTATTTCTTGCCTCAGCAATCCAATTCGTAATGTGAATAATTGCATCAATTGTTCACATTTCCAAGGAATGAAACCATATTGATTTTGATGAAAATTATTTTTATAAGTGATAGAATAACCTATGTGTAATCATTTTATCAAATATTTTCCCAATAATATCAAGAAGACAAATAGGTCGAAACGCAGCTGGATTTGGGTATCGTTTGTCCGACTTGTTAAATAACACAACTTGTGCTAGTTTCCATTTTGCAGGGAAATTTCCCTGCTGCAGACATCCGTTGTACCTATCAACAAAAATTTTACTATTACACTGATATGCTTCTTTAATAATTCCTGCTGAAATACCATCCGAACCTGAAGCTTTTTTGTTATTTAAACTGCTGATAGTATGTTCCACTTCGAATACTGAAAATGGAGGATCAATTGGAGAATTTGGTGGAATTCGACTATTGTTACGAATATTTTTATGAAGAAGCGTCTAATCACCATCATCCGATGGAAGTGAAATCCAAGTAAACCATCTGTCGCTTCCTTAGGAGATTCAGCTAAAGATCCATCTGCTTTTTTAATTGCGCTGAGTTGGAAAGATCGATTGTCTGAAATTTAAGTCACATCAGAATGTACTCCAAATGATTCACTTAAATGTTATATTTTCACATAAACTGTAAAAATCATTTCTTTTTGTCCGATTTAAACTTATTCTACACTGCGCTTCTGTGTCTTTAACTAGCATTCGAATATACTTCTTAACTCGTATATCTTTGGCCTTAAACAATTTTCTTTTTGCTTTTTTTTTCACATCACTTCTAAAAACATCTAGTTATATAGACCACCGATTATGCTGTTTTAGGGGTTTAACTTATTTAATTTGCAGTTTCTACAGGTAGATACAATAATTTTTGTTATGTTCGCAACATAAAACTCGAGATTTTCATTTTCCTTCTTTTGGAAATCTTTAGTAAACTGAAGCCGAAATTTTTGTAAATTTAAATTTTCTATATATAATCTATAATTTTTTAACTTTTTTGGTTATTCAGTAAAAAGTGAAAAACTTCTACTATTATCGACGCTGCATGTTGGTTCTGAACTAATTTTTCATTTAAAAACATTTTCTGATAATATCGGATCACTGGTGGTAATATCTATCCCTGATCTTCTTAGGGAACCATCAAACGTTGGAGGAGAGTTTTCATCATTTAAAATAACAATCCTTTCGAAAGGAGAAATTCAAGTAATAAACGATTACTTTAGTCTTCACAATTACCCCTTCGTACAGTACCTTTTGCATTAAAATCTCCTGTGATCAATACTCTAACATGAAATCGCTGTAAACAATTTTCCAATTCAGTTAAATTAGTTTCAATATCTTCAGAAGGAGGACAGTAAACAGAGAGATTAATTAAAATTGATTTACGAAAAGGAATGGTATTGTAATAATATTAATGGAAGATAAAACCTTCATTGCTTGAAGATGTTTATTGTAGACTAAGATACCTAATTTCAGATTGTCTCGGTCAGAGAAAACAGTTTTAACATTTGAGGACAAGCCAATTGGTCTGTTATTCTTTTGATAAATTTCTTGAATGCATGCTGTGCTAATTTTTTGATTTTCTGCTCTTTTATTAAGATTTTTAATGGCAACAATTGCATGATGCAAGTTTAGTTGCAGAATTTAAAGTTCAGAAAAAAGCGAATCACACATATTGGATTCTTTTATCTAAGTACTCAATTTCTTTCTCTAAAGTTGGGTATGTATTATCACTTGCATTATGTCTAACATCTCTATTATAACCAAATTTACTATTTGCTTCAACACAATTGATGCGATTAGGGGAGTTTTGGCACTGGTCATTTTTCTGTCCCTCTTCTCCACATTTTATACAGGTTTCCATGTTGCAACAATTGATACTTATATGTCAAAATCTGTTACACTTGTAGGTCTTAAAAATTCTCTAAGACATAGTCGGGACCATTCTAAAATTTTTTTCATCAAAAGCTTGAATGTTAGAGGTTCTGCTTGAATAATCCAATGACATTTGTTGCTGTTTTCACTATTTAATTTGAAGAGCACCGAAATGTTTTCTTTTTATTACTTCATTTTACTTGCATAATTTTTCTAAGAGCTGTTCTTTAGAAATTCGATTATCTACAACATAAATCAGCATGTTTTTTTCATGCTGTATTTCTTAATATCCATTTTTTCTTTAAGCTCAGGATTTGTCTGAATTTCTTGAGCTATTTTCTAAATCGCATTCAACTGCTACACCTCCATTGCTTATTTTTTATGTTTTTAACTCCCACAATAATTTTGCTTGGAGCAATATCATTGAATTAAAATGCTTTCGTTTCTTCTGAAGATATCCCCTTTTATTTAGGATATTTTAATAAAACAAATTTCGGAAGAAGATTTTTAAGGGTTATTTTAGGCTTGGCTGCTGTTTTGGCATATGCAGGTGTTTCCTCCGGTTGTGAGGTAACAATATTTTTGGCGTTATTAATACTGTTGTATTTTAAGATTTCAATCTTACCCTTTGAAATTTGCTCTGTTTGAGAGAACATTATTGCTACCAAATTATCAAGGAGACATTTAATTGTATCTTGTTCAATCTTTTTTATTTTGGATTTAGTCTGTGTATGAGGGAAACAAAAGTATTAATAATATGTCTAAATTTGTATATTATAAATTCACATACATAATATGTAAATTCATTCAATATGTAAAAGGAATAGCGCAAGCGTAACAAAAGTTTTACAAGTTTAAAGTTTATCACAATTTGACACTTAAAAATATTTTATAACATTAAATAATAACATAAATAATGCTAAGTCATTAAACATTAATAACGTAGTCTATATCTATACTTATAATAAAGCTCAATGTGTGTGTGTGTGTGCGTGTGTGTGTGTGTGTGTGTGTTGGCGCTCTACAGGCCAGACCGTTGGACCTACAGCTACCAAATTTGGTACATGTATACCTTGGAGGTCCGGAATGTGCACCTCGGAGCCCTTTTTTCGAATTTTTAATTAGAATTTGAATTAATTAAAATTTAAGTGAAATTTCGATGTTTTTCCGCTATAACTTCCGAAAATATGATCGCATAAACATGATTTTTACATCAATTTAAAGAGTAAAAAATTAGCTTTCTAAAGGTATCAGTTTTTTAAATTTAAAACGTAAGCTTCTATTTTTAACGAATTTTTAAAGAAATATTTTAACCATGTTTTTTAGCACGTGACTGGATAAAATAAAAGAAACATAAAATGTGATATTTTCTAAAAAAAAAAAAAAAGAAAAGCAGAGGTTTCTTTAATCGTTTGCAATATCTAAATCATTTATTCCATAAATCATCTTTATTTATAGTAAACCTGATTGAATTTAGACAGGATATGCATTGAAATCCCGACTTAATGGCATATTTATGTAATCGTTTGCAATATCTGTATCATTAATTTAATACTTTTTTTCCCTTTCTCGCTTTCTTTAAAAAACACATTTAATATTTTGGCAACATCATCGAATTTTTTTTTATATTTTGGAAGCATAACCGATGGTTAAAACTGACTGATTTATAAAATTAAAGAATATTATTAGGAAAAGGTGTACTTTTAGAACTTTCCGTCCATAATCTCAAAGAAAATATTAATTTCAGGTCAATCAATGCCCGGATTTACTTCAAGGCTAATGAATATGTGATTTAATTGAAAATTTTAGAACGCTTTGCACATGGCAAACCAGCTGGTCGCCAAAGGCGGCTAGTATTAAATAATGCACATGATACATAATTAAAGGTAAACGCATTCAGTATTCTTGACAAATAAGTTGGACGTAACAAACTATTAGCGGTATATAAATATTTTAATAGCTCTAAACCGATCGAATGTTTCATTATTTTAAAATAATTTCAAATTAAATAGAGAAGAAAATTTTATGGGAAAAATGATATATTATGAAAATGAAAAATTTATTGCATAATTCTACATTGGGGTGAATAGCAATATTATCTTGTAGTTTATTGATTTTTGATATGTGTTTTAGCATTATAAATTTGTAAATATAATTATTTATATTGCATCACTATATAAATATTATTTGTTTACAATTTCAAGTATAACTTTAGTTTATATCATATTTATTTGTAAATACAATTAATCTAATAATTCATCTAATTGCTTTATATACGCATCTTATTAGTGCACTAAAAATGCAGAAAATATTTCTTATGATCATTTTCTATTTGTCACATACCTTTTCATTTATAATGAAATTCCAAAATAATATGAACATTATTATGAAATCTTTTGTTGCCATTTATTTCTGGCACCATATGTATGAAATCAAAATTAAATGAAATTAATAGATTCATTAATAATTAAACTTTCAAAATTATGTATTGTTATCAAAAACATGCAATAACAATAAATTCCAAAGTAGCAGAAGTATAAAAAAATGCGAATTCAGTTACAAATTACCATCTTTACAAAAATGCAAAAAGCAAAAATAGATTTAATAAAACTGTGTTATAAAAAAGAAAGTTTATTTCGATAGTGTATGGCGGTATCAAGCAACCAGACAGGAAGTTAACATTATTTCTGATTAAAAGTAGAGTAAATGACCTAAAAAGGGCTCTATTAAAGAACATGATATCTGATAAAAAAGATCATACCTACAAAAGATAAAAGATACACTTAATATTCAGATTCAAACAAAATAAAATAAACGTTATATTGGTATATGAAAATGATTGTTAAAAGTGGGTGGAAATTTAGAGCTCAAACGCTATTCGCTGTAACAGTTGATTGTTTTAGGTATAATACAAAAATTTCAATTCCTGTTGTAAGTATTTCAGAATAAGAATAAAAAAGTGGGAGTGGGCTCTTAAAAACTTTCTCACCGCATCTCATAAAAGTAAAATCTCAGTTAACGCTTGCAGAACATTCATATTCAAAAGTTAGGAAATATTAGCCTTTTGCATGATTTTAGCATTTTTAAGGAATTTATCCATCTCTGATGAGTTTTTCGGTAATTAATCCCTGACATTATCCCTTAGAAGTATCCGAAAAATGAATTTGAATGTTTTTCCCAATCGATTTCCCAAAATTTAACACTCGATTACTCATGCAATTGCAATATTCCATATCAAATTTCATACAACTCAAAAATGTCAAGTTAAATGGGATGATTTTAAAAATTTTCAATGTCAATCTTCAAGTACCCCAATTCATGAGAAATACTTAAAGAAACATCGAATAAAAAGATTAAAATGATTTTTTTACTTGTTTTGTTGTAATTGTTTATTCAAACAGTACTTTAGAACAAGTGTTATTTTTGTACTTATTTTAATGTTGTAAAAGTTGTTACATTTTCAAGTTTTAAACTCCATTGCTATTTCAATCTTTTTAACTTTTTGGGGGGGAAAATATTTCTGGGATGTAATTTTCATTTTTAAAACCGCTGATACTGTTAATTATTGGATGTCTTTCATTTTATGACTGAATTGTACGCGACGTTTTTTAACACTATTTGTGCTGCGCAGTATAGCCATATTTGGCTCTTGTGCCATTAAAACTCAAAATCCAATCCAATCCATACATGTAATTCATTGGGTTTTCGAGTTATCGCGTTTGCATGTTTCTGACCAACAGACGGTCAACCTATGGTCGGATTTAGTTCAAAATGTCTAGTTATCATGTTAATCATAACCGAAAAGACTGACTTCCTCTGAAAGAGTTTTACTCGAAGTTTAAAAGAAATCTGCAAATTTGATATGAAGACCATATACCAAATTTCATCCGTTTAGCTTAAAGCGTTTTTGAGTATCTTTGTCACGAATGGACAGACACGTGAACATTATTCGGGAATATGTTTTACGAACTCAGGTAAGTCTAAACGTAAAGATTCGTCAAAATCTCGAGTTAGAATTTTTTTTGAGATTCTGGTATTTTCTCTATACTACGTAAACAAAAATTTAAAAATGGCTCCCCAAATTCTAACAGCATCACTCACAGTTTATGCAACTTAAAGATTGGAAAATGATGTAATGGATTTGCATGATCAGTGGCAGTTTTCCCAACTAGAAGAAATCCTGAAACCCCCAGCAAGTCAAATAAAAATTTATATGATTTTTAGGAAAATAATTATTTTTCTAAATGCCAAATAAAAGTCTCGTAATATATATTCCATGAATAATAAAATCTTATACTATAATACGAGGAATGGTTGCCAAGTCGAAAATCGCCCCAGAATTAATAAACTCCGGTACACTTGGGGAGTCTGGGGTTTTTGGCCACGAGGAATCGATTGGCGCCAGTTTTGAAGCGCTACGGTCGAGCAGTTCGGAGTTACAGATAGGATATTTTCAAACTTTATTAGTTCGCCATAATGGCTACTTAAATTTTCAAGCGGTAACGTGCTGCCATCTATAGCCAATATGGCGAACTAATAAAGTTTTATGTTTATGCTGTTATAGGTTTATAATATGTTTCTTATGTATGTATATATGTTTGGTTTTTCTAAATTAATTTGTCAAAAATATTGAACTTCAACACACTTCAATCTTTACCTTTGTATAGAATAGTTACCTATCCAAACTCTAACTTTGTTTAGAATAGTTTACAATGGTGCACTTTAACCGTTATCTTTTCACCAATGGTTTCACAAATTTTCTTATAGCATGTATTGTTTTGATAAATCACAATTGAAAATTTAAATCTTCGAGTTAGCTTCGATACCTGTTTTCTCCGAGGGGTGCTCGGTCACCCGCTGGTCTATTATAAAGTTAAAGAGATTTTTATATTTTCAATATATTTATTGAGGTGTGGTGTGATGAAAAGGAAGTTCCTCTGTGTTCATTTGCTAAAAAAAGACTTATTTTTTCTAATCTAGATCTTCAAGACCATCTATACTTCTTCATCATCTTCAACCAAGACACTGACTCGCCCGTTTTCTTATTAACAACCTATGCGAGCTTTTATTCCACTGACCTTCGGCTTCGTCGTCTTGCTTCCTCTATACCATAGGTTCCCAACGTGGGAGATAACACCCCCATGTGAGTGTTTGAGATTTTCAGGGGGGCGGTAAAAGGCAAAGAGAAAATTAGGGGGCGTTGATATGGCTCGGAGGGGCATGGAAAGATGAACCTAATATAGTCTAAAAGCGATTTTGAAATACGATGTCTTTAAATTTTTATCAAAATACTTTTTAATATAATTAAGTATGCTTTTTGATTGTTCTCTGAAACTGTCAGTTTATTTATTTAAAAAGCAGTTTTAAGTTTATAAAAAAACAGCATAAGCATAAAGTTTTATGTTTATGCTGTTATAGGTTTATAATATGTTTCTTATGTATGTATATATGTTTGGTTTTTCTAAATAAATTTGTCAAAAATATTGAATTTCAACACACTTCAATCTTTACCTTTACTTTACCTTTGTATAGAATAGTTCCCTTTCCAAACTCTAACTTTGTTTAGAATAGTTTACAATGGTGCACTTTAACCGGTTATCTTTTCACCAATGGTTTCACCAATTTTCTTATGGCATGTATTGTTTTGATAAATCACAATTGAAAATTTAAATCTTCGAATTAGCTTCGATACCTGTTTTCTCCGAACGGAGCTCGGTCCCCCGCTGGTATTGGTTAATATTAAATATCAAGTGCAATTGTCCTGATTCCTATGTTTGCTTGGTTATAAAGTTGATTGTTAAAAATAACATTGTTACAAACGTAGGTGGCCGGCAATCTTATCATAAATTTTACTAAAATGAAAGTGAGCGTGGGTACAGATGGGTGTGCGTGCGTGTGAATATTTTGTTTCATATTACTTCAGTTTTAAAAATAGTATACATAGTTGAGCTAAAAATGTTTTTATTGTTACTTCAAATATTTAATCAAGCAAATTTCTTCCATTGTTAAAAGAAAAAGATACATGAAAAGGATAATTGCGTTTTAAATGGCGCTATAATGTCATGGGATTAGTTTTAGTTTGAAAATTTCATGTACACAATTATTTTAGCCACTTAGCTGTGACATTCATAACAAAAATTAATATAAAATTTTAAGAGCTTCTCAAAATTTTGTAAATTAAAAAAATAGATTAAAATGAATCTTTGACGTGCTGATTGAGTTTGTATTTTTGAAATCTAAAATTAAATTGCAATTATTATAAGGACAGTCTCAAATCGTGCAATGCATAGGGTTGGTTAATATCTAAATCCGTCACTGCTGCAGAAATTGAATGATCTTGATAAAATTGTGAGAGATTTTCATTGTTAAAGGAGACGTTGTGGTGAGAAATAAAGATCTTGAGGTAGCAGGTGAAATTAGGTAGTCAAAATCTACAACGATAATGAAGATTAGAAAAATTTTAAAATTATGGTTTTCATTTCAAAATCAGGAGCAAAAGTGAAAGTCTTTTCATAATTGTGAATATAAGATAACGAAGAAACTTTAAAACCTGAATCGCACGTATACTTCCATAGATTTTTTTGAAGATAATAATTATAAAACATGTAGGTAGTATAGATGCGTTCATGCTCAAAAATTTAATATTTATTTTCATATAGATATGCTCAATTTCATTCGTTGAATTTATCGTTAATAGTTCATGTTGAGTTCTTTAGATCAATGACGGATGGGTTTCCATGAACTATGAGAAACCTGTGTCTATAAAATAGGCATTAAATTTGCATAAATTTAAGTTTTAAACTTCTTTTAGCAATAAAGTCTGTTATCATTGGTTCCATCGCAGCAGAATGTCACCAATGCATAATCAGTGGTTCCTGATAAGTAAGCAAGTTCTCGGTTATTTTGTATTTTTGTAGGGCGTATTATCCCCGTTCCAATGAGAGGACATGCTATATACTGGAAGGGTTAGGCCAGAGCGGTGAATACGGTTGTTTCAGTCATGACGTTTAAGACTTGAAACTTAGATTTTATCCTTACGTTGTCTTAAAGAACCCGTAAACTCACTTATTTGGTGGGACAGGGCTAACTAGGGTGTGAATAATATTGTTTCAATGAAAATAACTTTTATATTGTAAAAAATATATATTTTTCTAAAATTAATATCGCTCAGAATTTGTTACAGCATTACATCTCTCTGGTAGGCTTTTATTTTATACTCTTACAGGCATCGAAAGCATTTAGGCAAGCACGGTTTTAGTACAGTTTAGTTTAGTTTAATTTTTTTAATATATTGTTCAAAACCAACCCTAGAGGCTTCCTTGGGTGAACGGAATTTTGAAACCAGTCAGATAACGAGGATCGTACCTAAATTATTTTCTTCCTCTAAAAATTTCTCGCTTCAAGAAATGAAGATTATTTTGCCTACAATGTCAGATTTATCATGCATCAGGTTCTGATTTTTTCGAATCTTGTGTCACCCGATCTAAAGCTTGGACCTTGAAACTACGCCAACGTGGCCTCCTGTACAAGTAATATGTGGTGTAGTTATTACTAACAATAGTATTATAACCTTATTACTAACAATATAAGATAACGAGAACAAGATCAAAAATGAATGAAAGATAAACCAATGGAATAAATGAATATGTTTTAATGACCATATTTCAAAAATTGCTGAAACCGCTGCCATTATTTCTGATACACACTTTGCATTGACGACGCAAATATTTGCTAAGTTGCGAAAAGTACTAGGCATTTCTGGTATGATAGATGAAGCTGTTAATGTTCTGGCTTATCCAAAGAGGCGATCATTGTAGAGGGGATTCTTCAGAAGAAACGGATATGCCTGAAAGATCAACAATTATTTAGGAAACAGTGCCAAGCATTTCGCTTGTGATAATAGTGATTTCTGTTTATCTAGAGGCATTTTCTGATTGTTTATTTAAAAATAATTCCTGTAACTCAGTTTTATTGACCACACAGGAGTGTTTTATTGTGTTTTCATTGATTTTATTCTTTCTCGCATATGAAATATAGATGACATATTGTAGTCGCCGAAAATCTGAACGAGAGATTTTGACGAACCTACAAGCTTCAGATCTTCCTTAGCACTTAAAAACACAATTTAGTATTATATATTTCTGTGAATACGATCATTCAAAAACATTTTAAGATAGACTGTTGATATTCAGTGTGTGGAATGACGATGAAATTAAAGGACGACTACAATATTTCGAACTAAATTCATTAATAGGAAATATATCTGTCTTACAGTTTCGAGTAAAAGTGAACTCAATTACTACAAAACGCAAAGAGATTGGTAAAGGAAATATGCTTGCCAACTTTTGCATCTAAAATATAGATATCAAATTTTAAAATCAGATCAGTCAAAACATTTATCAGCCTTTTGTTTCTGATGGCACTTGCCATGGACAAGCTCGCGGATGCGATTTTAAGTCAAGAATGCGTCTCTTGTTTTAGCAGGATCAAGAGTTCGTCTTAGCTACTCGCGCATTACATTCGCTTGCACAGTCACTTTTTACAGGGTGCGCATTCACGCATCTCACAGAGAAAAGAACAACCATGACCGAACCGGAACTTGAGCCTACCCAGATCACGGGGAAGACACGTTACAGCTATGCCAAGACGCCAGAATTGATCAGACTAAACTTTTGCATGTCTGTAAACGCATTGACGTAAAGAAATAAAATTTAAAGAGCTATATTTGATAACTACTTTAATTTTTAGATTAGTGTCAAATTGTCGAGTTAATCGGAAGGAAAATGGCGTCTGGAATGCAATCCTCACTATTGATTTGGTAAAAATACTAGATTCATAATAAGGATCTAACTTTCATTATTACCAATCCCATGTAAGGTATTCGAGGGATTAACTAAAGACTGGTGGAATAGGGATAATCCCTTCATCGGATAATATACGAGAAAGTCCTAGGACATCACCATTGCTGATTTGTCGAACACTCTCTAAAATTGGAAAATGTTATATTCTTCACATTATCCTATATTAAAAACAGTATGGCCATATATGATTAACAAGACATTTCTAAGATAATCGTTAGATTGCTATTAATTCCGTGAATATTATTTAGAAAAATCACGGATCTCTACATGCAGAATCTAACTCTCAACAAAAGTATAATAATCGAAAGCATCAGGAGTTATGGATTGCTTTTTCGTTAGAAATGCTATACTGTATCAGCAGCCTTCGGCGACTAGTTATTAATCCACTATAACTCGGTTATATCAACCATCTTTGATTAACTGCATTTCAACGCTCCAAATGAAAGTACTAATTTAAATTGTACCTATATTATAAACATAAACTATTCTGATGCTATGCTAAGTGGTGAATATGTGAATAATATTAGCGAAATCAAGGCAATTGTTAAGGCAAGATCTGGATTAATTGAAATTCTTTTGTAACTGAAGAGCTGAGGGGGACATCATTAATGAGGTATTTTAGCTTCATGAACTTTTGAATTAAGGTATCCGACTACGTTAAAAATACTGGTTATCGACAACATTGGAGATTTTATTTATTGTTAGCTCTTGTAGCTCAGACTTTCTTCTTTCTTAAACAGTTTATGTTTTCAAGGAAAAGGAAGGCCTCACCTTTAAGGAAGGCAGGGGAATTTTATACAAAACTTTTTTTCAGCGGAAATTTGTTTTTAAATTCAATTTAATTTTCATAAAAATTCTCCACCGTTAACATGATATTTGAAAAACTAATGGAGATATTTACATTAAAATGTTAGGGTGCGTTTTAAATAACATGAGGAATGAGATGAACCAAAAGTTTTATTGTTGGTAAAGTACTTTTTCGTTTATAAGTGTTTTTAGAAAAATGAAGTTGTGAATTTAGGGGAAAAAAATGCATGTATACTTATATTTTTACCCATCACTTCTTTGCATCTCAAGATTTTTGTTAGATTTTGCTTCATTTCGTTCAACATTCTATTCTAAAGCATGTGTACAAAGAAAAATTCGATTGTTGCATTGCCATTTTATGTTGAGTGTGTACTGTTTTGGTTCAATTCTATTAAAATTGACAACACATTTTCCCATTTCTCAAAATATATATATTATTTTCAAATAATTTTTTCTGTATTTATAGTTTTTATTATTGACAATACATCTAAAAACCATGTACAGTTTCTAAAAAAAATCAAATTTTTCAAAAATTTTCCTTTGGACGTAGTCGGATACCTTAAATGGAAATTTTTGACAATGGGGAAATAGCTAGAACTTGAGAATATCGAATTTTTGAATAGCAGAAAAATGTTCTATGAAATAACATTTTTGAGATTTCTCACGAAAATGGAGCTGGAAACCAAGTAGCCTCTCATGATATACAGGGTGATCTAAATTAAATAGGAGATGTTCAGGATCATTCAGTTCAAAATCTACTGACTGAATCAGAATGTTTATTAACTATTTTCACTATACTATTTCTAATTTTGACGAATTTAGTGGAATTGGTTTCCTTAAAAATTTCTCTATATTTTGTAAAATAGATATTCTTCCTCTCCTTCTGCCTATAAAATTTCGAATTTTGGATAAGACAGCAAATGCCTTGCATGGCATTGGCGAAGAATAGTTTCGAAATATTTATCTTTGAATTTGGATTAATAATTTTTTTTCTAAGTATAACGTATTTCCTTAGTGATTGATCTCAAAAATATGGTTAATAGTAAACACAAATATGAATTTGTGTTTCATATGTGCTTTTTTTTCAACCCATTTGGAAGAAATTTTAACACCCATCCACAATGGCAATTATAAAATTACATGCAAAACTTTAGCGCATTTTTAAGTTAGTATTTTTAATTCTTGTGAAAGTATGGTTCGACAGAAAAATCAATCCCTTGCTGGATATGATTTCAAATTTAACAGGTTTTACACTTTACGTGGTAAATTTATGTACTAAATTTTACCATTCTAGCTTTCTTCATTTTGCAGTTATGGTGTTCACTTATATTCGGGCACCCATAGAGGCAGTCTTTATCTGATAGATATCACTCAAAATTTGATAGAAACCTACAAATTTAGTGTCAATACCGCACATAACATTACGCCTTCCGGTATCGCTGGTGCCTAAAACATTCAGTTATCTGAACAGTTTGATTACCACAAGATGGAAGAATAAGAAGAAGAAGAAAGGAAAGATGTGGCAAACCATCCACGGATCTCCAGAGAGAATACCATATGTGCAAAATCCTGTATGGTTCTATTTAATGTTTTGGCGAATTAATAATTAAATGGAAGGGACAAGAATATTTAAAAGCAAATGGTGGCAATGAGTTGAACTTACATAATGTTGATGATTACAGACGCAACCTCTTTGCAGTTTCAAAGCCATTAGCTGTGGATAAACTATATAGAAATTATTAATTGAAGAGAAAAAAAAAGGAAAATGATAAATATATTGCTAATGTATATATGTAGGAATTGAATGGGACAAAATGACCGTTCAACCACATTTAGATCAGTGTTTAGGGTCACTGATTAAATGGAAGCTTTTAAATGAAAACAGTAAATTTATTTACAACAAAGAATAAAGAAGAGACATCGAGAATTATGACAGGACAGGCTATTTGCAATAGGAAAAAAAGTATCACCTTTCGAAGCCACCAAGAATGAAGCCTAATAAAGTGTTTCATGGCAAAACTATGTGCCATTGTTGCGTATTGAAGAATCATATTCGGAGCAAAATGAACCTCTTTGTCTCCGTCTGCCAAGCGAATGCGTAGTTCGCCTTTTCTCGAACTTGACGTCACGCGTCTTTGTTTCAGCGGTATTTAGTGGTATCCATATTGCCATCTATTACAACAAAATGAAACTAAATATGGAATAGTAATGGCCGCTAATTAAATCTCTGCACATAAGACGCGCATAAACATATAAACAAACATTGTAGAATCAGAAATTTGTAGCTCCTGTATGAGTCCTGTGGTTTTGATTTCCTTTGGGAAAGTGTGGTACGTTTATTCCCTAGGATATTACAGTTATAAGGGACTAAATTAGAAGGATTTTTACGAGTGGCCTTTGCGTCTTAGCTATTGAGTAGTCTTGAAGTGATCTCAGTATTTGTGAATATGATTTACTATAGAGCAGATCTTTACCCGAGAAAGGGGATTCGATATACTTCTCCTTCTCCTCTTCCTCGAGATTTGTTTCCGGCTTTCTAATGTCCCATTGCAGAGTTAGCAAGCAGTCAATGGTGTAATGAATTGGGGATCCTATCTCCTATTAGCTCCAACAAGGAGAGTTGGCCAATTGATATATGTGTCAGTATATGAGGAACAGACAGTATCCAGAGAATATCGCGGTATCCGCCTTAATAATAATTTAAATAATAATAATAAATGTTGGCAGCGTGTAGAAACTTTTACCAATCTCCTCATTCTTTTTACCATTTTATTATAATCTCGGTTTGAACTTCTTTTCTTCGCCGTTTCCATTTATCAGAAGATGATTGCTGCTCTTGTGGAGAAGTCGGTGATACCTTTCACTTTGCGACATATTGCCATTTTACTCTTTCATGGTACCTCCGAAAACCCTCTTCATTGCCAGAAAGTCTCTGGTATAAAAGAGTCCTTAGTAATTGATCTTCTAAAAAAAGAATCATGAATATGATTAGATTCCTGATTGATCATGGAGAACTGTTACAGTTAGATTAACTTTGTCAATTTGTTAGGACATCATTTAATATACTCCTCTATTCATTATACTCCAGATATTCTTCATCCTAGTTTTTATCTTTTCTGTTATGCTATATGCTTTCGTATTTTGTCATTTATTTGTTTCTTCCAAATTAATTTCTGTGTAATTTTTTTAATAAAGTCCACCAACATCTATACCAAACCGGAAAGGGGCCTTACGAGCCCTAGAAACGAAGGTGTGGTACGGTGTTAAATATTTAAAAAAGGCTCGGTTTGAAGGATGTTCAGATATCTTAAAGGCTTCACTAGATTACGATCTTGATTGGCACCATCTGCTATTTTGGCTAATTTGTTCACCGCTTCATTTCCGTCCCTACTTTCATCTTCTTTGATTCATAAGATTTTAATGTCAGATTTTAAATTTACAAGAAGGGGAAAATATAAAAACCATGTTCCAACTTTCATCTGTTTAGTTCAAAGCCTTTTTTAATTATCTTTTTCACACAGAGGTAGACAAATATAATGCCAAAAATGTACTTTCCGGATTTTAAAAGGTCATAAAAATATCGAATTTTGAAACACAGTTTAAGTATTTTCTCTATATTTTATATATGTAAAAGGAAAATATAAATATAATTTATTTTGATCGATAAGAGGAAAATTGCATTTAAACGCCAATAATTTGCCTGAAATTAAAAGTATTTAAAATTATTTTGATAATTAAATCTGACATTAAAATGAGTATGAAATATTTTTTCATTAAACTTTAACGATGAACTAACGATTTTAATGACTATAACACTAATTTAACCATCGGGCATTAATCGACATTTAAAATCTAAGTAGACTCAACAGATATTGCATTTGCTCGACTCAATACATTATATAAAAGTTTTGAACGTGCCGCAGTCCTCTCCCTATTACAAAGTTTGAAGAATTACTTCGTGTTTTAAAGAGTTTAAAGTTTTTTGCTATACTAACAAGACGAGATTGTAAACAAAATAGAACGGAAGGAATACATATAATTGTGTTTGCAGCTGTTAAACGAAAAAACAAACAAACAATGACTATGAATATAATAAAACGTAATTTAATAATTTCATTTATTTTCTTAAATTTAAAACTATCAAAAATACTTTTTTAAAACAAACAAATTGTTTCTACAAATGTGCCACATTTATTTAAATTCATCATTCTCTTCACTACTAAAATATTGATTTTTTTTTTGTTTTAAAATTGGAATTGAATTTATCCATAACAAATGTGGCAAAGATCATTGGTTGCAGATTTCGTATAGAAAATGGTTAAAGTTGCGCTATCCAATTACATAAAGTTCAAAATTTTTTTAAGAAATAAAATTTGATTTAACAATATCAGTCTTTTGAAGCAGACTAGCTCTTCTGTTTTAGAAAATATACTTGCAAAACTCCAAATTTATATTACACAATTTTAAAAATCCCGCATTTTTCAATGAGTGTCATCATTTTACATTAAATCGTTTCCCTTGTGAGACAATGTAATGATATTTAATGGACAAAACCTTTTCCCTCTTCCTAACTTCGGACATTATAGGTAGAAAAGTAGTCGGAAACAATGCGAATTTTAGAGTGATAATGTTGAATGTTATGTGCAAATTGTGAGACGTGTGGAACAATATATATTTGCAGGAATTTATTACTTCCTTACACAACTTATCTAAAAATGAGGAGATAGCTTTACATATGGTAATGACTGAAAAAGTTTTAGTAAATTCCTTCAGACCTTAGTAAAACCAGACCTTAGACAGACACATAACCTAAGTGACAATGTGGTGACGAATTAGCACATCTGGAAAGGAAAATGAAGAAGTGTCTTGCGTTATCTTCATTAATGCTCGAGTTCCAGTTTTTGTTCTAGAATATTCGACGACTTCTCAAGAAAAAAGGACGTGTGCATAAAAAGTGAAGGCACACAGACCAGAATCGGTCAATAGCAAAGTATTGGCAGATGAGCTGAAACGAATAGTTGAGCAAAATTTCGCTGAGAATTTTATCTATTTTATTTTTGTGCTATTTTTGTGAGAATTTTATCTTTGTGCTATTATTTTTCTGTAATAAAGGCTAGCTTTCTGGGCATTGTTTTTATTGAAAACTTTGTTCCAGTGTACACTTTCTGTGTTTTGCTACTTTTAATTCGTTTATCCAATGACGGGCCTTTCCTAAGTAATCCGTTAATTTCTCAGTTATACAATGAAAGATTCATAGACTTGTCACCTTGCAACAACTGGATGAATCTTGATTTTTCTTAAACTATGTGAAAGAAAAATATTATAAAAATTAAGATAAGGCAGATCATTATGCCTAGAGTTACCAGCCTGGAAGGCAAATGCATCTCGGGTAACAATTAGGATTGAGAATGATTTTTCAAAATTTTAATTAGAATTGTGTTGGAATATAGATTATTATGATCTGTGCAGGAAGCAACAGGACGTATGTTTTTGGCAACATTTCTTTAATAATCACATTCACGCACAAACAAAGACAAGACATTTATGCGCGCAGCTTAACAGTAATCACATTTCATTCTAATTACACTCTTAATGCATTATGGGATGGTATATTAATGGCTAATCATGCATCACCATCTAGCATCCAAAAGAGAAGTAAAATGTAACTTCTACAGAATTTAAATAAAACTAACCAAAATTTATCCAATAGGTCAAAATTTCATCTATTTAATGTTGTAAAAAAATCCATTTTAACCCTTTAATGGTTATGAACGAGTTCAGCTCGCAGTCGAATCGTGCTTCATAATGCGCGTAAACGAGTTCTGCTCGCGAGCAAGATTTCGACCGAAATGGTTACAAACGAGCACAACTCGCGTAGTCAGATTTTTCCCCAATGCGCTCTGACGAGCTGAGCTCGTTCGCCTTTATTATTCTGCATTGATTATGTTACAAACGAATCCTCCTCCAAATTTAATTAGTTTTATTGTGTATAGATGGCAGTACGGGTTCCATACATTTCTTTTCATAATGAAGTGGGAATTTTTTTTTATACATTAGTTGTATTTATTTAATCCTTTCAATTTAATATTTGCCTTATATTTATAATTATTTTTATTTGTGTAATTGATTATAATTATTTATAATTCACTATATAATAATTATCAATCATTAATTGTTTTTAAGAACGTGAAAACTGTTATTTATGTACTATAAATACTTTCAGACTTTTTTTAAAACGCGTTAGGCGAGATATATACGGCATAGCCAGAGAAAGGTGACATTTTCGGAAGAACGGCGGTGGAAAACAGCTGCCACTTTCGACTACTGTTTACTCGTACTACTGCGCGAATTAAGGAAACAAAAACTGCTGGTTTCCCTAACCGTCAAAGGGTTAACATTTCTTTAGCTTACAGAACAGCAACAATTCAAAGATATTGACTTCACGTGAAAAAAGTTTTTCTTTAATTTATATACATTTTCAAGATAACTTTATTAGTATTTCACAATAATATGTTTCTGGGTTTTTATAACTGTGTTGATACTCACGCAATTTACGTGGATATTAAATATATGTATTGAGTGCACTTTATCTCTATTACAAGTTAGAATAAATTTTCAAAAATAACGATTATCGATCAATTCTAAAGGCTTACCATGTTACATTTCGAACTGAAAGATAGGATCTACTTGATAACTTTGCCTTCTAATTTACAAAGTTGTAAAGAAAAAATATTGTAATAAATTGGAAATTTGATCTTGACATTTTTACGATTCTTCATTTTCACATTATCCCTAAGTTAGAATGCCTCAAATTTAGAACTGTACTGCTCTATAACGGAAAGCGACAACGCATTAAACTCATAAACAGCCATTAAGCTAGAGAGTTGAAATATATGTAACTTCACGAAAATTTTTGTGTAAATTTGAATAAAAATAGCCAGATATATAAAGTTCGGTTCTCAAATTTAGCATCTAAAGCATAAACCCGTGTCAAAATTTCACTCAAATCCGTTCTTTCAACCAATCTCAAGATCAACATCTGCCCTCTCCACTTTCGCATACTTGTAAATGACATGACACAAAAACGAAAAGGCTTAAGGTATTAAATTTGATATGCAATTTTTAAACTAATAGAGTAATTTTGTGTCAGATGACACAAAAACGAAAAGACTTAAGGTATTAAATTTTATATGCGATTTTTAAACTAAAGGAGTAATTTTGTGTCAATTTTTTGAATCAATGGGACGAAACAAAAATATATATTCAGTTTTCTTCATTACAGGGTGGCGATGAAGGATTAAATAGAAAGTATACGGAAAAGTTTAGAGTTGATTAATCTCACTGGAAACTGTGTATGTGTGTGTGTTAGCTCTCAACCAGTTAGGCCAGACTTGGAGCTATAAATCTGGCCCATACTTACTTTGAAGATCAAGAATGTGTATCTCGGAGAGGTTTTCCAAAATTTTAATTAATTGCTAATCAAGTATAAGTTTCGTGTTTTTCCAAGATAATTTCTGAAAATATTTTTGCACAAAAATTAATTTTTCATACCTTTTTTTAATGAAACCAATTTAATAGTTGTCAGATTTTCCCTGAATTTCGACTATTAATTTTTTAAATATCCGGTAACAAATTCCTTTGTTGCCCGGAAGTTCAATCCGATTTCAATGTTTTATAAAATATTTATTAGAGTGATTTTCTTCCATTGTTGAAAGCTAATAGAAAAAGATTTTGCTTAAAATCTATGTAGTTTACCAGGTGAATGAAAAAAATGGAGCTACATCACCCCAAAATATAGATGATAGAGGAATAACATATTTACGTTTTTATTAATATTTTGATGTTCTGGAACTCTCTTCAGTAGAACGCTTACAGCACACAGTAATAAATTTTAAAATAAATAATTGAAACAACATAATCAGCACCAGACAATTTGAGGGAATTTGTACATAAAATTATATCTAAAAGAGTTATCTGAAACCAAATATAACCATTTTTCCGACGTGCCAGTTGGTCATCTGAGGCAATGAGTAAGGAATAAGAAATTGGTTTCTTAAAATCAGCACAAATTTAGAAGGTATATAACTCGGATAGTTGCACTTTCAATGTCTCCAATAAGAAGATTTATCCACATATTAAATGTAAGAAGTATAAAAACAATTAAAATAGCAGTTTGTCAGAATTTAATTTTAAAAAAATGTTCAATTGTACAATTTATGCTCTTCGAATTACACATAAAATATTTACTTCAAATTAATTAACCCAATAATCTCACTGAATATATATCACTTGTCTCCAAAGACGTCTCGTTTACTGTATAGAAAAGCAATTAAAATTTAGTTCATTGTATTTCATTCAAGAGATTTAATTGTATAAAATAGCTGAGTTTTCAGAAATCACTTTCATCTTTAAATTAAAGCAACTCAGATGGATGAAATTTGTATAGTTTTTGAAATTTCCAAATTCCACAAGTCTCTTTATTCTAACTTATTATTTTCCTATCATTTAGTTTAAAAAATAATTTTCTCTTTTCCATGACAAATAGCATTATTAAAAAACTGCTTGTTTTGTAATATACTCGAATGACAACTTAGTGTGGAAAAGTTCATTCAACTTAAAGGGAAAAGTCTTTTGGCCCATCAGCTAAGAATCTGCCCTCCACGATGTCATGTTTCATAACAGTTCAAATGTCATTTTTTTTTTCGAATAAAGCAGAGGTTGTCAACCTGAGGTACGCTTAACCTTGGGGGTACCCGATAAACCGGTGATGGTAGCTTGAAAATGATTTTGGCAATGGCTCGAAATAACATGAGGCCTTAAAATAAAAATAAATAATGAAGTTCGTGAGAAAATAGAAAGGTATCTAGACTAAAAGTACATTCTGTACTAACTGTAATAATTTAGCGTATATATATATATATGTGTGTGTGTGTGTGTGTGTGTGTGTGTG